>JAIPRL010013676.1:0-10282 GCA_025469235.1 Pemphigus obesinymphae
TGTTGCTCTCTCTGATACACCGACTGAGTTCTTGTCTTTTGAGGATGTGGCCACATTCTGGCGATTATGTCGCGCGCTCGAGTCGTCGAAGGGACACGGCGGCCAGTTGGTCAAGGAGTTTATCCCCACTCATAAAGGTTTTGTGGTCGCTTATTCAGCTTATTTCGTATGTGTGGGAAAATGTATTTTTTTTATGGTAGTGTTAATTTCTTGTATTTGCAAATTGTGCATCGGTCTTCTATATGTGCGATTTATACCATGTGCATGTAATTCGATTGCGTACTCATGCCCTTTGAGTATCGTCGGGCCGCGTTATTCTAAGTATAGTATTATTGGTAATATTGGCATTTTTTTTGTATTTTGTTTTCTTATCTGGACAGTGTCTGGTGTATCCGAGAGCAGAGCCATTCCATACTTTATTGATATTTTTTTCATGTACATAATTGTCGTTATCTTACTAGTTACATTGTAATATTATATTTATGAATATTTGTACCTACTTATTTACCACACGTGCATAATATAACACATAATGTTACTTATTTTTTGATTCCATGTAAAGTGAGGAATGAATTGGTTTCATAATTATTTGTTTAAAAGGCTCTTTTCAAAATTCCTTGTAGTAAGTAGAAGGAGTGCTCAATTATTTATATTTTTACCCACTATCCCATAGAAAATTCGATTTAATATTATTTAATTGGTACTTTGGAAAGATAATTTTTTGATTTTCAAAATGGATTTTTTATGCATACCTACGGAAAAATTAAAAAAAAAAAACCCTCAAAAACAATAAAAACAGGATTTGGTCAAAATTGTTTGTGGATATTCCTTCTTAGAAACTTTAAATATGTATAATTACAAAAACAATTTTTCATGAAATTTTTTTGAAACAAGAGCGTCAACCTTAAGATGTAAAATCTAAGAATTCAACACAAAAACAAATAAAGCCTTATCATTGTATTCAATTTCAATATACATCAACTAAGAGAATCCTAACCACTACTTACCGGACATTTTTTACATCTACTTTTTTTTGTTTCGTAATTTTTTTGTGCAGTGATTATTAAAATTAGGGTTTTTTTTATATTCAGTTACGTTATCAGATATTTTATTCAACTAATTATTGGCATGTTATTATATAATATTTAAAAAAATGCATTTCTCCAATCCCTAATTTCGATTAAACCAATCGTTCTATTCATCGTTTCCACCAATGTAATGTACATATGAGTGTGATTTATTATAGATTAGGTTGTTTTACATTATTCTGATCACCACAAAAATGATTATTTTTTTATTATTTATAAATAAATTACTTATGGTGAATTTATATAAATAACAAAAAACCATATCTATAGAAATGTAATTTTATTTGTAAGTAAATACTTATATTGGCACTAAGTACCAATTCGCTTACAATAAAATATTATTATTTTTTTTAATTATGAGCGTAAAATGGAATATATTAGTCTTAAAGTTATGTGATTTTTTTTTTTTTTTGTTTTATATGTATTTATACAATTTTGCGGGACTGAAAGTGTAAAGTAAGGGTTTTCTGGTATATAGCTTTTTGATAGGAATTTCATTGGTACTTTATAGAGGTCATTTTTTGATTTTCTAAGTACTTTTAAAAAGTGTAACGAAAAACTAACCTTTACTACAGAAATATGTTATAAATTAAGAAATAACAAATAAACTAAACTAGTTATAGCTACACATTTCATAATAATATAATATATACAAAATGTATAACTACCAAAAAAAAACTAATAATAATTATAAGGTGGAAAATTAAAATTCTAGAGACTTTAAATGTACATCAAATATTTACTTCATATTTTACTAGCCATATAAACGCATATAACAGTAGTGTTATATACACCGAAGATTCACTCAAAATCTTTTTATCGAAATAAATGATTTATCTACTTTCTATTGCTTTCAATTTATATAAATCAACCACCTGCAGTATCCTACCTGTAGATAATGATAATGAGGTGCTTTTGCCCATTATATTGACTGGCTTTTTTATTTATATATATATATATAGGTGTCCTATTATTTTTAATTTCCATTGTAAAATTTAATTTATTTATAAATATTATTGACGAAATGTACACAAAATAAATAAACCTATTCAATAGGTTTTGTTCTTAAAAATATAAAGTATATATTCATTATTTAATCAACTTGCTGGAGACTGTCTGTAATAAACATTGTCGTTGGCTTCAGTTCGGTTTTCCAGGCGCCAAAACTTTCGGACAATGATATCGAGGGAACCTAATGAAGTGTATATTATTATACAATATCCGAGGGTTCAAAATACAACCACAATCAGCGGAATTTAATACTACAATCGCAATAACCATAATTCCGATGCCGACAATCCAACCTTAATGGAAAGAAAAAAAATATAACTCACTTCAATTGTTATTTAAAAGTTATAGCAAACTTACTCTCATTTCAGTAGAGAGAAATACTCTCCTCTTTAGTTAACCAAATCCAAGTTACATCCATTATCAACAATTTGTTGTATATTTTTTAATTAAATTTAATATTATTTATTTATTTTCCTGTGTATATAAATTCAAAATAATTAATATGAAACCAAATAAATTATAATTGATTGATCAATTATTCAAATTAATAATATGAAGTATTATAATGAAATTCTGAAAAAAATTAATTCAATAATTTTTATTTCTTAAATGTACGTTGTATGATGGTTAATAATAAATCGAGAATAACAATGAGAGTATCGAAGTTTACATAGCAATATATTTTTATTTGTATAAATACCATTTAAAAAAAAATTAATTAAATATATGTTTAATTTTGTTAAATACTTAAATTACTTAATATTTTAGATTTTGGAAAAATCAATTATATTTGTTTTATATAATAATATACATTTTTATGTTCCGAGCGCATTAATGATGCCAGTGGTTTAACAATGATATTTTTTTTTAGTTTCTTTTTCTTCATGTTTATACCCAAAAGGTCTAAATTGGTGCTCCGATTGCTTTATGCTTAGCCCATTTCAAACATAAATTACATCTAGTTGGTGCTCATAGATAGGTCATTTTTTGATTTTTTCTGTTTTAAATCCACCAAAAATTAAGAAAAATTAGTAATAGCACGATTTTTTTACATTTAATATGATTTTTTCGTTTTAATTCTGTAGATAATGGTCTTAAAGACTTGAAATTTGCATATAAAATTGATTTAAATAAAATATTAATGTATTTCTTCCTCCTAATTTTTGGCTATTTTATAGCAATTTTCAATTTTTAGTTTCTTCATAAAAGAGCTAATTTTAATTTTTAAGACTTGCAAATTGTATACAATGTTTAATGTACGTAATTTTAGCTATATTCAGAAATATTAAACTTTTATACATATTTATTTTTTGAATAGCCACTTCCATTTGGAGCCAAAGTGTATTATTTAAGGTAATATTCGATGAAATTTGTTTGAACATCGAGGGTCATGACTTAAATTGTAAAGTAAATTGAAAAGTGTAAAAGAGTTAGGTTTCAAGAATTGCAAATTGTATAGGTACAATGTTAAAAGTACGTCGTTTTAGCCATATTCAAAATCTTAAAATGTCAAAAGGCACAATCATTTTTAATAAATGTATTTCTATTTATTTAGAATTAGCAAAGGCATTTGATAATATTGATCATATAATCTTGTTACAAAATTTGAAAATTTCAGTATTAAAGGACTCGCCTTCAATTTACTAAATTCATACTTTTAAAATATAAATCAATGTATTCGAATAAATATATCCTTAAGTCAAGATTAATAATATTATGTGGTTATATATATATATATTCGTATATAATTATTCTATTGTTTTTTAGAACTCATGAGCCCCCACACGAACTTTTTCAGTGTAGTCCATTATTTACTTTGTATGTAGTGTGTTGTAATATCGGTGGAAATATAATAGTCTATGGACTTGAAACTTCAACACCAAAAACGTATATAAGTATAAAATCAACCTACATTTAAAAAAAAAGTTTTCCTTATTTTGGGATGTTTGTAATAATTATCAATTTTGAAGTTTGTTTGTCATAAAAGAGTTAATCTTATTTATTACCGACCGTAATACTTATGTTATATAAACTAAAAAAAATCGCTTAAAATAGTTTTATCCAAAGATATGATTTATTATTCCTTTTAAATTCAATATATCTACCATCAGTATCCCATCGCCAACGAACGAAGTGTTTACACTCCCTACAAACCGGCTTTTTTTTCTTTTTTATAGAAAACAAGCATTTTGACTACCTACACAATTTTATTCAATTATTACGTATGTATCCATTTTCCAGTAGCAAATATAATCAAGATAAACTTTACAGAGGAAAAATGTCAAATTCTTTGATAAAAGTTCAATAAACAACTATTGAAAAAATTGGTCATTTCCTTGTTAAATAAAAAAAAAATAAATATATGTGTTTAGAAATTGAACATTTTTACAGAGTATGTATTTTACTATTATACAACGTATAATTTATTATATTCATATAGTTTTCAAACTATTTAAGAAACATATTTTGATTAGTTTTATGTATTGTTTTTGAATTCAATTGAGACAGTCAATGTCAAGTTTTAAAATTGAGGTTTTATAATGGACACACTATATTACAATCACTCAATTGTTTATATTGTTCTGTTTCATCATTAAACGATATAAATATAACATTTTCTCTTGACTTTTAATCATATATATCTATACATATTTTATGATGTCTAACTGACAACATTTTCTAATAATAAAAAATATTTTAGGGGAAGTACAAGATTAGCTCTCCTAGATCGGTCTAGTCAAAATGATTTGCGTCTATGGTTATTTTAACTCACCCTTGCCTTGTATATTATTAATGAAACATTTAATTTATAATCAAAATTAATTATATTGTCTACATTCTACATAAAAATAAATAGTTTGGTGTAGTTTTCATTAATACAATGACAATACTTAAGAAATTATAAGTCAATTACGTAAATACCTATTCCATTTTTTGTTAGAATATGGTCTTGTTGACAAAATCTAAAATCTTAAATATGAAATTTAATAATATACTCCAACTTGCAATTAGAACGATTTATTCAATTAAGAAAAAAAAAATAAACACTATATTTTTATCTAATATATCATTATAATGACAATGAGTAGTTACGAAAAATCAGATAAATTTACCATGTATATTTCGAAATACAAAACGAGTTGAACTAAAGTGAGAATAAAATTGAATATCATAAGTTAAAATAAAATTCGAATATTGATATTATTCTTTATAAGTATACTTTTGTAGTTTAAATAAATTATGTTATCTCCAATGCATAAGATAGTTCCAGGTACTAAAAACATAAATAATAAGGTTGTCACAAATAATTTTTTTCTCTGTCTTCTACAAAAATTTAAGTGTATTTTATAATAAAACTAATAATAGTTGCTTTTGAATTTTATGCAATTGTATAATTCGTTGAAAATTATTTATTACTTCATAAAAACTAAGTATTAAAATGTAGGTATATGAAAAAAAAAATAGAATATTGCATCATGTGTATTATTTCTTTCTATAAAGTTACCATATTTTACAAAATGCAGTGTACGTCTTAAAAAAATTGTACATGTTTACTTACACCTATGTAATTTAATATAATATCAAATAAAAATGTAGAAAGTATTATAAAATAATGTAAATAAAATGATTCGTTCAATAAAAATAAATGCATTTTTTTTCATAAATGTTTTATATTATAATATGCTATTTTTATAACAGTTTATACTACCTACATAGCACAAAATATTATTAATTAGATATCCATTGGATTTACAAAATAATTGTGCTGTGTGAGATATAATTAGTGCAATGTATTTATTATTAGAAATAATGCATCACAATATCAAAGTTCAATTTTTGTCAGTAATATTCACATTTTTTTATACGTTATTTTTTTGGTCCAGACTCTATAGAGTACCCCATGAATAGGTGCGTTACTCTGGAACCATCATATTGAAATTTTCAGATTTTTTTTATGCCATGAACTTGTACCCAAAAATGTAAGTAAAACAAGTTTTGAAACATATTTATAAATGTATATTCTTGCATTGAACCTTAGACCGGCTCAGAAACCATAAAATCTTTTAAAATTAATCACAAACACAACGGTTGACATTCTGGTTCAAAAATTTTAATTGCACTGCTGTGAACCTCATCGGTCAAGGCACACCGACCGGGAACTTAAATTTTACTACTTGATCAAGTGTCAGTACTCAGCACCTTATATAACACATCATTATGTTGAAGTTTTTAAATTACTTTTCGCAATATTCACCGAGATACTACACTATAAAAAAAAGTAGTAACTCAGGTTAAGACGGTTTTCTCGGGCAAAATAATTTGAAATTACATTATGAAATAAGTTGACACTTAAATTAGTAACTTTTTCTTAAGAAATCATACAACAATAAAATGCAGTCCTTATTTAATTGCATACTAAAAATATATATATATATATATATAAAAATAAATTTATTGAGATAATTAATTGAGACAAACTATTCTACAATAATTAAACCCAGTTAGTCAAACAATGTTATCGCCAATTTCATTATACTAAAATGAAATATAAATAATTTACATTATTTTGTAAAAATAAATTGCAATTATTTATATCCATGGGTATTAACTTGTACATAGTATGTGCACTAAAAATATAGGTATCAAAATATAAAGCAAACTTCAAAATGATTCATTTTTACAAACATCCTACCAACATTAATTGTATCTTATATTTTGTAAATTTTTTGCTTAAATATAAATATTTAAAAAATAAATACTTTGCAGTGATAAATATATTGAACATTCAAGTACATAATTATCACTAGAAAATAAAAACTACGAATTAGTGAATATTATTGTCTGTCAGTTATGTAACAAATTAGGGATTAGAACGTGAAAATAACCACTTAAGTAAAACTCTACACTAGTTGATTAGTCATAATACTCTTAAGAAGTAAATATTTTTATTTTTAAGATTTTATTTACATTTTTACTCTTGTCTCTAGAAGTATTTGGAAATAATAAACTATATACTTATGCGAATGTGTTTTAAATTTAAACGCTATTCAAATAGGGTTATCTAGTGTTCACTTTAATAGCTGTATAAAGTGTATTAAAAAAAAATACCAGGATTATAATTGTGACTGTGCTAAAAATAAATATACCCACATTAAATAAAAGTAGAGAAAACACTCAATTATTTTATTCAAGTTACGAGTTAATATTTTGTTTTAGTAACGAACTACATTCCGTTGAAGTCGTAAACTTTTGATGTGTCTGTCATTTTTGACATGTCGAATAAACCAGAGCAGCATTTTTGAATTAAGTTTTGTGTTAAACTCCAAAAATCAGCAAATGACACTTTAGAAATTATAAAAAAAGAATTTTAATATAAAGCAATGAGCAGATCTAAAACATTTGAATTGCTCAAAAGGTTTTTAGATTATCGTAAAGCAACTAGTGATGACTCCCGTGCTGGCTGACTCTCAACTTCAAGAAATAATGAAACGGGGTCAAAATTCGAGAAATTATTCAATCAGGTCGACGAATAACGATAAGAAAACGTTCCATTGAGTGTAACATATCTTATGGATTATGTCAAACCATTTTAACTGAAGATTTATGCACACGACGAGTCTTTGCAAAATTGGTTTTAAATAATTTTCTTAAGAAAAAAAAACTCATTGACTTGAAGTTTGCCAAAGTTTAAAAAACCAGAACAATATCACATGGAGTTTATTATAAAAATAAATAAATACAAATGCTGATAAAACATGGGCATATGTTTATGACATTAAAACTGACCTCAAAAAACAAATACGAGTATTTGATGACATTGAAATAATAAAAACAAATACGATGGATCATCTCAAACAACTTAAAGTCGAATAATTCCGACAATGCTTTAATAAGTGATAGAAGATCTTGAATGTTGGGATAAATGCAAAACATCGGGCGGTGAATACTCTGAGGTTTTTTTTATTTAAAAATCTATTTGTTATTTTAATTTTATTAAATAAAATTAATTTTTTGATCACGTTATTTTTTTTATTTACGATTAAATGTAAAACTATAGAACATAATATTTTCTTTTTATCGTTTTAAAAAATCAAATATCATAATATGTACGTAACAAATTATACATTTAATAATTATAATAATTGTATTAAATAATAATAGTACTCGTATAAAACACGGTAACCTATTTATATTATTGTTTCCTGGGTAAATATTTTACAAATTACTTTTTGTTTAGAAATAATATGAGTCGCACCTCTAGAACAAGACTGCCACAACTCAAAATTCATCAAATTTTTAGTAATGACTACTTTCGAATAGTACAAAATTAGCTCTATATAATTTAAGAATGTGACATTCACTATCAATTTTCATTTTTCCACCAAAATAATGTGTGCGGTATTGAATTATTCTATATTTAGCTAATTTTCAAAGCCACAAAGCCATATTTATTTCGTAGTATACGTTTATGCATTTATCCAATTAATCATTGAAGTTTAAATTAAAAACTGCCTATTTTGTAGCGTTCTTGCACTAAATAAAAACTAATTTTCGTGTGATATGTTGAGTGTAAAAGGGTAATATTTAGAGTTATGGTGGTACTGCAATTCATAACTAGTGATAGTGTAGCCGTAATACAAAATACGGCAGTATTGTATTTATAAATATAAATGTTTTCCCGCTTTGCGTCAGTATATGGTTATCTTAAAATCAATTTGTGTATGCAATACAACCACATCTCAAAATATGGCAGTCTTGCATTCACTTAAAAAATTGTAAAATGCCACAAGTCTAACTTTTTGAGCTTAAAAGAATATTTCATAATATTTGAAGAAATTATATTGTAAAGCATGTTTGTACGTATTTAAGATTTTATTTTCAACCGCATAGGTAATTCACTACATGAAATATCTTAGTTTTAAACTTCAAATCGTTTTTTTCTCGAAACTATAAATTTTGAGTTGTGGCAGTCTTGATCTAGACTCTAAGTACTAGTCAAACGATATATTTATATATCATTATAATTATAATAATTTTGAACAATTCACATGATAAACTATTTAACGTAATTATAACTAACTCGTACATAATTCAACTGTAAAAAAAGACAATATTGTAAATAAAAAATGAATTGAATATTAAAATTATAGAACTGTGTACATTGCTTTAGATTTGTTAAGTAAATTAATCAAAATTGTACCATGTAAGAAAAATGTAAGTTAATAATTTGTTAAAAATAATGTAAACGTATTTTACTTATAACAATACATCTACATATATATTGAGAATAATTATTTGAAATCACATGGAAATTTCTAAAGTCGTATGTAGGTTATAAAAAAGTGCGTTAAATACGAAATGCATAAATTAAAACTTTAACTTGTTCTCAATGAGGAAAATGTTATGATAGATAAAAGTTTTATAAATAAAATTTGTTTAAAAAAAGTAATTTAATTCCGTTCCAAACTAAAAAAGAGGGACTGCAATTCAAAAAATATTATTTTGCTGCAAATGCACGGACATAAAGGATTATATTTTTAATTTTTCAATAATAGAGTAACAATTATTCTTTATGCAGTGAAAAAACCTCGAATCAAAATCAAAGTGATATATTCGAAATATTTCATTTTATCTCTATCGTTGAACACACTGTATAATGTATACTTGTATGTAAATTTCAAAAAATTCAAGTTATATTGCATATACGCTTACCGGTTGGATTAAAAATTTGAGAAATATCTCAAAATGTATACTTATATATTCTATGCTCTAGCTCCCCCTGAATCTCTTTTTCAATCCAATCATCCGATCAATAATTCTTCTCAAAAGGGTGCGGTTGTAAAGGAAAATATATGTGATTTTATTCTATCGAGTTATAGATTCAGAGTGAAGCGAAAGATATATTGATTCCATAATATATATATATATATATATATTTGTTTTATTAATTCAAGTAGAAGGAGTGCTCTAATCTCCATGTTTACCCAATTTTTGATGGAAATTGCATCTAGTGGTCACTTTAAGATTAAAATTTTTCCATTTTCCAAATAATTTTTAACGTGTAAGGAAAAGCATCAACATTTCACACCCCAACCCCTCCCCCCCCCCGACAATTTTCACATTAGTTTAATAGAAAATAAATTTTTAAAAAATAGTATTTTCTAATACATACAATTTTTTTC
>JAIPRL010013677.1:0-10279 GCA_025469235.1 Pemphigus obesinymphae
ATTTTATACCCCTCTCCAATTTCTCTTGCTCTCTCCCCTTTCCACTTTGTTTCTTGCACACAACAAATATTCACATTCCTCCTCTTCAAAACTTCTGCTAACTCCCTACTCCTACCTGTCAATGTTCATACATTCCACGTACCTACTCGCACTTTGAACCTATCCTGCGTACTCAAGTGCGAATCTAACCCAAAACACTTTGGTGCTTTCTCTACACCATCGAAATCACGGCCGTTGTGTAGAACCGCACATATAACTGATGAAACGGCTACCGCAGCCGCTGTCAGGCTGGTACTGGTCACTTGGTCCCTTAAGCTATCTCCACATCCAAGTACGCAATTTTGTTTTCCCCGCGAACATCTGAGATGGGAAAACTCGCCTATATTCTTTTTAATACTTCTCATACTTTTTGACAAGTTTTATTCCGGCTGTCGACCTGACGCAACCTCAATTAGTCGACTTCTACGACAGGCATGAGGAAACCGTGGAGGTATTCTTAGCTTCTCCACAGGGACTAATTTCTATGATAAGAGTAGTTGAAGAATTATTATTGCATTGCAATAAAAACTAAAATGAGAATGGGTTGAGAAATGGATTAAAGGAAGAGAAAATGTATATTCGTTTCTAATACACTTATTAGAGAACTTTCTGTGGAAAATCTGAAAATTTAATACATGAAAAGCGTTCGTGTTTGATTCATGCAGCGATCGTGATAATGACTAGGTATCATACAATATGACATTTCTTCAGTAGGTAGTGACTGTAATAGAGCACCGATGGTCTGGGTTCACCGTCACCGTGTAAACGTACCTTTTATAGCCGAGAAATACGTTAGTTTATTATTGTATATTATTATATTATAACCATATTAGTTACCTGAAAATTTTACCAGTATAGTACATAAATTAATTAACTAGAAAATAACGTGTACAGAATTTTCAGAAATAATTAATTTTAAAGTTCCAGTTTTTAATTGTATACGAAAAATTATTGTCCGTTCTTATATTATGATATCATAGATCAAGTGTAGTGCAACGTAATTGCAAATAGTGTGTACAGAGTATTATCTTTACTATCTTGGAAATAATATTCAAAACTGGTAATATCTTGTTATGATTATCTTATAAAATTAAAAAATATGACTATTTTAAATATGTATAATATATTCTATATATATAAAATACTATATATATAGTATTTTATATAACTGTATTAAATGAGTAAGTAGTTTGTAACGTATTGAAATTTGTGACATATTGAAATTATATATATATATACGAGGTATGTCCAGAAAGTAAGTTCCGTTTGGCAATAAAAACATGTAAAAGTCTAAATTTAAAAGAAATTTTATTTCACTATAAAGTACATATAGTTACCCTATTTTTCAACATAGTATTTAATTACATATAACATGGTTACTATTGTAACCATGTGTAATGTGTACACACCATGTGTGTAACCACGGCTAAGCATGCCTCGTCGTTTATTTTTTATTGCACGACATAGTTTTTTAAGCGTCTCACAATAAGAATTTGCATTGATCGTTTGACCACGCGGTAAAAAGTCCACTAACAAAACACCTTGTCTGTCCCAAAACACCGTGCACATGATTTTTCGAGTTGTCAGTGTCTATTTGTTTTTTTATATAAAATATTTATTATTTATTTATTTTATATGATATATTATATTACAACTATCTTATTAACCCATTTTGACATAAGTTTTATTTTTATATTAGTAAACATGATAAATATGTGCCATACTAAACTAAGTTAATCTAATCATATTATAATGGAAGGATAAAAATATCCACACTAAGTACATAGCATATAAAAATGATTATACAAACAATTAGGACCTGAACCAATATAAAAAAAATGGATAAATCCGTATACTTCGTGACTAGTATAATATACTATAAATTTTGATGAAAAAAATTAATTTTTCTCAACCCAACAAGAGTTATTAAGTATCACATAAGTAGGCGTGGTTTAGATTTTCAAATATTTCAAATGCGCTTTAATCATGACGTCACAATGCCGTATATTTATAATACAGCACGACGCGCCAAACTAGCATGTATGGCGTCCGTTGGCTTTGCAACGTAAAATACGTAATTTATAATATTAATATTATAGTTTGTATTATTTTGTCACTTATCAAACCTACTCGTTGTACAAAATCTTATAGATTGTAGATTTACTTACATAAATAAAAAAAATTGTAAATTGTATTATTTGATTATAATTGAGTTCACGAGTTGTTTTATATAATATAATTATAATCGATTGAAATCATAATAAAACCATAACTATATTATTCTCTATCAGTTCATCAACACAAATTAAATTTCCTAGTAAATTTCAGTATTGGTTTTTTGATCATATTATGTACTAAATTTAAAAACTAATATTTAAAACAGAAATTAATATAACATATATACTTATAAATATAGTATTTTATAGTATTTTAGTCTTCAAAAATTAATTTGAATTCATAACTATGCCAAGGGACCCAAATTAATACAAATCCTGTTTTGTACCAAAGTGTACAAATATTCCTACAAAATGTCCTGATAAACGATTTTTGAGCGTTCTTTATGAAATTAAACGGCGACAAAAGTGGTTCAAAGCAGCCAGACATGATGATTCTGCAAGTTTGAAACACATCATGACTGTTGTGAAGATCATTTTATTATAAGTATTAATTAGAATTTTAAAAAAATAATTTTTTATCCAGAAACTAGAATATTATACAATTGTTTTGTTTCAGTTAAAAGAATATTTGGATAATTATATTCAATTTAAGCTTATGGGAGCATCAACACTTAATTTAAAAAAGATATAATATATATAAATAACTAGAAACAATAATTAATACGGCAATCTCCAACCTAAATATGCTGCAGTCATCACAATGCAAGTCAACTATTTCTTCTTTCTCTTCATTAAATGTCAAAGAAACATGATAATTTTTATTTCCAACTTTATGTTCTGGGAGAATTTGAGCTTTTACAATACATATTGATTCTGACCTTTTTATTTGAACATACCCAATAGCCGAATCACCATAATTTTCTCTCGACGATCTAAAGATATCAGTTGAACAACATTAAATATTATTATTGATAACAAAATAGTTATATTATTATGAAATAAATTAATATCTGTAATAATATTACATACTTCTGAGCTTTTGATTGCCTAACTTCAGGATCATTGAAGCAATCATTATTTTTGATGTAATGAGTTACAGTAAAAATATTATTTTTGGTAAAATGTTGGATGTACCTTTGACATAATTTTCACAGACACTTAACCATTGTTATTTAAAACAAAGATGTATAAAACATGAACTGCCTGTGTATACTTTTTTTTTAAATATAATAGGTATAGAGTAAAATGTTAAAACTCAAAATCGTATTAATTTGTCTTTATATCGTTTTTATATCAATAAGTAATAATAAATGATGATAGGCTACGATGATTATACAATTTATTGTGTATACGCATGGGTATTTATAGCCTATTAAAGTAGTTTAATATTATACTAATATAGGTATTGTCATTGTCATACTGGATTCATCGGAAAAACTGAATTTTCATTATTATTGTGTGGGGTCTTATTTTTAATGGAAGCGTTTTAAATAACGTTTCATAAATCGTACGTATATTAACTGAAAAATCAGCTGTAGTATGCTGAATTTGAATATTGTTCTGTATGTACTATGTAGTTATTAATTGCTCCACCAAATTATTTTCATCGTAAGCATACATATATGATATTTGCAAAAATCTTTAATTTTTAATGAAAGTATATTAAATAAAAGAAACTCCTTAGTCATTATTACTCGAGTCATCTTCAGAATTGTGTTCCAACAATTCGTTTAACGCCGAATTATATTGAGGCTTTCAAAATACCTAATATAAATAAATAAATGGGCAATGTCATACTGTAGAACTGAACGTACGACGCACGGACGTACGACATCATGACGTCACACGCTAGCCGCAAAGACCACGCTTCCTCAAACTTAAACATTTTACTCAAGCCAGTAAAATTATTTTATAATTTATTTGAAAAGAAACTGTAGAGAATTTATTTTGAATAAGTATATTCGATATTCTGGCTTATATAGCTAAATGTATAGTATTATTTCTATGGAATAAGTTCAATACTAAAAATAAAATATGAATAATTACAAATTACAAATTACAGTTTACACGTATTTAAAAAAATACAATTTTATAAATAAATAAAATACACCAACAAAATGTAAGTTAATAATATATTATTTTTAAAACAATTCACTGTTTAAATTGAATGTATTTTATAGATGTCTTGTGATCAAATAATAAGAGATTTGAAAGACAAGGTATGCCATCAAGAAGAACAAATACATAAACTTAGAGAAAAATTGGTTACATATGATAAAGTTATCACCAAAAAAGAAGAGTTACAATGCCAGTTACACGATGTAAAACGATGGATGGAAGATATTGAATTTAAGGAGAAACAAATTATTACCGATCTTTTATGCAATTTGGAATGCCAAACAAAAAAACTAAAAAAATCTGAAGCGGTCGTATGCCAATTACAAGCAGAGAGAAATAAATTATTGGAGCTAAATGAGTGTATGGCTGAACAATTAAGTACACTAAAACAAAATGAACAAAAACTTCTTAATTCGATAGAAGAGTTAAAACAACGTAAAAAGCATCTCCAATGTGAATTATCTAATGCTAATGTAAGTATATAGATCAAAATAAATAGTAATTGCGCGAGATATATGCATTTAGAACCTATAGAGTATAGGTATTTAATTATGAGTGCAATATGAGGTCAATTATTATATTTAAGAAATGTATCATTTATTGTTTTTGTTTTGAAATATTAAATGTAACATCTAATATAAAACAAAAATAAATCGGTATTTTAATATAATGGCATCTCTAAGTTATTAGTTTTTACTTTGTGTAAAAATTTAAAAATATATATATATATATATTGTTCCTTTTGTTTTATAAATTTGTATGCTTTATAAATAAATGATATAATTATTTTAATTTTAATAATTTTACATTATAATTCATTTTATTTTTTTGCAGTTAAATCAATTACATATATATATATATATATATATATATATATATATATAACCTAAGTATATTATTTAAAATTGTATTTGTTTCAGACGTAGTTAGATAAATTCAAGTTCTTTAAATCACATAGTGCAATTTTTAGTGCAATTAGCAAATGCGTTTGTTTTCTCTGTCTAACCAACTGGAAAAAAACGAAATTTACTTTTGGAATTTTTACAGGAACGTAATTTTAGTTTCTTTTTGGGTGTGCGAACTTTTTTATGGAAAGCCTATTTTAATATTCCAGAAGTCTATATATTGTATATATTTTAAAATTAATATTTATGTCATGTATGAATACATAATACATAGTATATAAGTTAACTGTGTGTGCATATGGAGCATTAATGGGAGAACAATTATCAACACTTTTAAGTTAGTGGTGTTGTCACTCACCCAGCCCCCCCCCTAAAACATAAATTACGCATCTGCATTCTTATCACAACATTATAATTTCTTATATTAGAGTAAATTTATTAATTATCAAATTTATAGATAAAATCAATATCTATATAAAATAAACTTCTATGTAATCATTTTTCCAAAATATGAATTTGAAAGAAATCTATTTAAATTATTAAGATTTAAAAATACTTATATCTCTGTACAATACTAAAATTTCGAAAAAAGGGATACTATGGATCAGGTCTATAAATTCGGTATTAAGTAAATTTACTCTAATAGCAGAAATAATTAAGTTGTGAAAAAAATGTCGAACGTTAATTTCCTATATTTTCAATTGCTTAGATGGATACTGCAAATACGAGTATAGCGTTATCTTGATGTAATTTATTTTGTACATTAAGTAAATAAACATAATATTGTGTTTCTGTATTTTTTTAGAGTAAAATAGAAGAACAAAATTGTTGTATCGAGAAATTGTCGCAAGCTATAAGGTGTAAAGAAGAAGAATGTTGTGAAATGCGGAGGCAACTTGATGAGTGCATGATGGCGTTTGGCCGACTTACCGACGCGTGTAGAAGTCAAGAGAAAGAATTGGAGTGCATGAAAAAAGAACTGGTGGAACTGAAAAATGAGGCATGTCAAATGGAGGAAAAATTGAAATGTGAGCGGGAAATACTCTCCAACAAACTTGAAATCACATGTCAAAGATTTAGAGAAAAGGAAATTGAATACAAGGAGGTCAGCCAGAACTTATGCGAGGAAAAAGAGAATGTGTGTAAGCTGGAAAAACAGATGGAGGAAATGCGGCAGGCTAACGAGAAGGAACGCTGGGAAGCAAACGCTAAAATTCAAAAGCTGAAGAAGGAAAACTGCATAAAGGATGAAAATGCATGCCAAATGAAAAATCATATCTCAGATTTGATACGGGAAAACGAATGTAAGTGTTCAGAAATAACTGCACTGATATCGAAAGTGAAAGCGAACGATTGTTTGCTAGAAAAGATTAAACACTCATCAGAAGTGTTCGACCAAATGAAGAATAATAAAGTAGACCAGCTGGAACGAGAAAAATGTGCAATGGAATGTGATTTAAAGCAGAAAAAAAAGATAATAAGTGAAATGAAGCGGGAAGCGTGCCGTCTGAAAAACATTATCAAGGATCGTGACCAATGTAACAGTTGCCCACCTGAACGAGAAGTTTGCTGTGTGCGTGATAAAATTAAAAAAATTGAATCGATGACCATTCCCAGCTCATGTTTTTCGACTATTCCGGTCAGTAAATGTGAGTCTAGCTATACGTGGGAAAATAAATGTAGTAGCTATTGTTCGACATCACCTAGAGAACCAAACTGTGGTGGGTGTTCTCGAGGCAAGAAATGTAACGTGCCAAGTTGCTGCTCATTTAATCGCCCTACTAAGTACTTAATAGGTACACAAACATGCAATATCGATGGTGATAACAGAGTTCTCAGTGAGCTGAAGCAATTATATTGTGACATCGAGCAGCTTAAGGACACTACAAAATCAAGCCTGGCAAGGTGTTAGATACTCGTTGACTATATATCTGTTAACGTAGTATTTTTCATTTTGCAGAAGAATAAATTTTATATTATTCTGACTATGATAAAGCATTTTATTTGTTTGTATTTATAAGCTAGTTTTTTAATCGAATATTATTCCTACTAAATTACTATAATATTACTAAAATTATTTGAATAGTTAAAGCTCCTACGCAAGATCGGATTATAAGGAAAATATTTTACAAAATTTAAAAAAATATAATAAGGATATTATTATAGACTGACAAAAAGGGTGCATGACACTTTTTAACGTAAAATAATGTCCTGGAACTTTGTTTGATGTTTTTAAAACTAATATTATAGATCCAAATGTTGGTAAACAACATTGGTTTAAATTTATACACTTTTACGACGTATGTTTCAATAGCGTGTTAATTTTCAAAACATTAAAAACAATTACAATCATTCATTAAACGCATTGGAATTAGGCATAAGAGTATAAGATGTTTTGAAATATAAATTATGATAAAATAATTATTAACGATGTAACGTTCAAGATCTGGTTGGACACACTTGATCGAATTATTGATATTATTTGTAAGGCTTAGAATGAAACAAAGTACAAGTCACTTATTAAAATTACGAGAAAATTGAATTTGTGGTTTGTTAGATTCTTAAAATTTCCAGGAATGTCTCATCGACGCCTAGTAGCTAGAATGTATACCAGACTAGTTCCCTAATCAACCTATAATGTGCTTTCTATCGAGGACGTCATTAGGCATAATCTGGGGAGAACGAGGGGGTTTGGATTTATACCACTTTCACTTAAAAGTATAAACTATGATGGTTATAATTATTATATAATATACCCAAAGTCACAATATTATACACTTTATTTTGCGTATACATATTTGAGCAACTAAGTTGTCATCTTCAGCGCGTACTGACAACGAAACAACAGTTTAAAATAACGTAGAACTTGTCAATAAATTATACAATTTTAGTCTTAAAAACAATGATAGGTATCTTTTGACGTAGTAGCCTTGTTTCCAAGTATTCCAATTGACATCACAATACATTTGTTTAAAAATTGGTTGGAAGATTTAAAATAGGGAAAAATAAAGTTAATGAATTAATAAATTTAATAAAATTATGTATGAGTCAAAATTATTTCCAATTCCAAAATAAATTTTTTAAACAAACAGAAGTAACAGCGATGGGGAACCCTTTATTACCGTTTTTAGTAGAGATTTTCATGAGTAGGTTCAAAATTAATATTAAAAATTCTAAAAACAATTTTCCAAAAATCTGGGTTAGGTTTATTGATGATATTCTTGCAATAGTATACGAATCATGTAATATAATATTTCCTTCAAAAAATAAACTCTCAATATTCCTCAATAAAATTTACATACGAAAAAGTTGATAGAAATATACCATTCCTAGACTTACTTATTAAAATATTAGATAACCAATTAAAATTTTTAATTTATCGAAAGAAAACACACACGTTCAGATATATTCCCAAAAACTCAAACCACCATTAGCAACAAAAAATGGCAACATTTAATAGTATGGTTTTCAAATTAGTTAATATCTCTTTAGATAAAAAGGACTTTAACAAGGAATTAAAAATAATAACTGAAGTCACTAAATTGAATGGGTAAGAAAAAGATAATAATTTAAAAAATGGTTAGGAAACATAAATGGTCAAAAGACCTGGACGGTTAGCACTCTCAATAATGGGTTAGAGAACAAAATAATAAGCAATAATAATAATTCAGCAATTGTATAATATCCCAAAATTTCAATAACAAATATTTTTAAAAACGATGGGACTAATATAGTAACAACTAAAAATTATAATATAAAAGCACTATTAGGAAATACAAAGGATAAAATAGAAGAAGAAAAGAAATCGGGTAATTATAGAATTCAATGTGAGGAGTGCGATAATTGCTATGTAGGTGAAACAAAAAAATATATAGATATTAGGTGTAAAGAACATTTAAGAAATGTCAAAAAACAAGAAGACGACACATCTCCTGTTGCGGAATATTTGTTAAATACAAATCATAATATAAAGTCAGCAAAACTTTTAAAACATCTAAATAATTATAAGGAATTAAACATAAAAGCAGTGGCGTAGTAAGAAAAATATTCATGGGGGGGGGGGGTGTATACATAAAAGATGAATCTCAGAGTCTAAGTGTTGGTAGAAAATGACTTGCATATTTTTAATAATCATAATAAGATGATAATCTATTTTTAACGTTATTTTATACTTCTAATTTTCTTCCAAAATTTTTTATAGAAGTATTTATTCTTCATCATTTTGGATTTTTCAACATATAGGAAAGTCATTATTCAACATATCAGCTCATAATGACGTTAAAAAGTAGAGCAAGTTCTCATCTTTTTTTATGTATACCTATTTTATTTTTCTACGATTTCTATACCGAAAACCATATCTGAATTACAAAAGTGAGTATTAGATATGGTTATTTAATGAATATAATGATGACATAACAACAAAAAGTTCTACTGACACAGATAAAATTTTAAATTACTTTCAAAATGTACTTAAATATTTTTCAATTATAAGATTTTTATTTTTCTTAAATTTCATAAAAATTGCCTATACAGAACCATTAAAAATCCTTTAAAGACATTTGCTACTCTATTCAAAATGAGATCAGTAGTCGACGGCGACGTGTTTTCGTCAGCTTCGGTCATATGACGTCAACCTGTTCCCCCACCAAGTCGACCACGGTACCGACCACAAAGTACGAAATAATCCGCTACATCGCACCGCGTACCGGTCACCGAGTAGGCATAATGCATTTTAAATTATGTGTTTACTTTAGTTGTCAATACCGTTATGATGCGAAGCTCCCGTAAACGTTGGCGCGCGAGACAAATACACGGAACGAAGCCACGCCCCTGCGCAAAAGTTGGCTGCCGAATACTGATCTCATTTTGGGTGCGTTCGCTTTGGACGCTTACGCGCTTACAGCGCTCACGCTCACGCTCACGCTTACGAACCGTTCGCTTTGGGATTAAGCGCTTATAATCGCTTTGCTTAAGTTTCCAAAACGAACGCAGTGTGAGCGCGTGTAAGCGTTTAGAACGTGTTATCAAAGATAATAATGATAACAAGAAATTGTTTACATTTGTGTATTGTGTTCATTAAATAGATTTTATTTTTTATAA
>JAIPRL010013678.1:0-10278 GCA_025469235.1 Pemphigus obesinymphae
AAACTATTATGAAAATTGAAAAATGACCTCTTAAAAGTACCAACTAGATGCAATTTGCTACCGGAAACCGGGTATGAGTGTAAAGATCGGAGCACTCCTTCTGGTAGAAAAAGTGTTTACAGAAAAAAATAAAAAAATAAACATCATTGTAAAACCATAAGCTTCCTCGCTACGCTCAGAATCTAAAAATGTTTTTTTCATTATTTTTATATTAAATTTTCTGTCTCCCCAATGAATTTACTTGCGAGCTGCCACTGCTGATCTTACAAATTATGCTCGGTTAATGGTATTTATGAGATATCAGTATAATCTTCAAATATACAAAGATTTATTTTTCTTATGAAACTCTTTTTGAGACAGCAAAAGGTATAGACATATTAAAAGTAAATTATTTTTTTCTTACAAACGAACTTAAACGGTTAAAATGTGTAGGTGTATGTACAGATGGAGTAGCAGCAATGAATGGTAGAATATTATGTCTTAAATCAAATGTAATGAAAGTTAGTCCTGATATAAAAGTTGTCCATTGTATTATACATAGAGAACACTTGACTTTTCGAAAAATTGGCTGTGAACTAAATTTAATTATGAATGAAGTAGAATCAATGGTAAATTTCGTAAAAATACATGCTCTTAATTTGCGACTTTTTGGGATTTAATGCGAAGATATAGGATCCATTCATAGTACATTGCATTTGCAGATAGATATATTTCGTTGTCTTTCTCGTAGTAAAGTTTTTAAATCCAGTTATAGTTACTAATTGACGAACTCCATAGTCCACATTTTTCTTCATGATATTAAACTAGATTTATCTTCATATCATTTCAACGATTTTGATGGTAAACAAATATTCTGGACCATAACAATTTAACATTAAATTTAGGGAGTCACATGACAACAAAGTTTGAGAAACATTAGTCTACGTTACCCGTTCATAACTCACTCCTATAGTCTAACCACCACTGTCGTTCCCAGATGGCCAGTGACTGTTCAGAACAAACGCTGCGACCGGGAAATGTCGCTACGTATTTCGTTTTTAGTTTTAATGATGTTAGCTATTCTGATTTGTTATAATATTATAAACCTATCTGTTATTGATACGTTCTAGAGTAGTAAAACTATAACATTTTGTAAACTTGAAATTTGTTTTTTTTTTGGTCACACTGATAACTCTCCAATTTACGTTACTGTGCATTAATTAATTATAGGGATTTATGTGGGAAATATCAAAGGAATTCAATGCGCTGGTTGTGTTCGCCGAGCACCGTTACTACGGCACATCACTGCCGTATGGATCAAAATCGTTTGACAATAAACATAAATTGGGTTACTTGACTTCACAACAAGCACTCGCCGACTATGTTGATCTAGTAAAATACTTGCGTGATAACGCATCTAAGCAATCCGGTTGTAAAAATCATCCTAATCCTGTAATCACTTTTGGCGGCTCGTACGGTGGCATGTTGGCCGCATGGATGCGTATGAAGTACCCTGCCAGTTGTAATGGGTCAGTATGATTAATGTATAGTAAATATGTATATGTACTCAAAATTCATGTATTGTGTACTTAATAATAAGTTTGTGAATATAACTTGTAAAAATATAGTTCTAATATGCACATTAAATATTAATTTATTGAAAATAATTAATATAGAATAATAATTTCTGTCTGAACTCTAAAATTACTTTTAAAATTTGTTTTAACAGATATTTTGTAATCATGTTTGTTAATAAATATTTCAATAACAATATCAAAATAACATAAGATTTGTAAATCACAGTATAATAATTTATAGCCCCTACATATTGAAAAGAATACTAATTGTTTTTATTAAAATACCGAATAAAGCATCATGTAAAATATACATAAAAAACCGGTATTTCTACATGACTATTTACACGCAATCAGATATTAGAAATATTAGTTGGGTACCTATGAAGAAGTTGGTTGTCTTCCTTTGTTTGAAGTTGGGTATTATTTAGATAATAGTGTGAAAAATGTATAATCTATGGTATTAGTCATAACATATATTTAAATATACATAATACATACATATTACATATACCTGTATACTAAGTGTTAAAAAAATATGGAACATTGCAATTTTCTCCCTTTCTGTTGTGAATTCTAATTTTGCAATATTTATGTAGATTGATATTTATGTAATACGCATATTTGAAGGTACTTTTCAAAAATATTCCTCTTACTTTGTGGTATCAATTTTTGATTTTTAAATGGCAACTTCTATTTTTATATTGATATTCATATAGAGATTAAGAATAAAATATATATACAATACATATATAGGGTTTTCCGACCCTGCGGCCACGTGGGTATTTTATTTATTGTTTCTATCGCCGTCGTGCTTTGGATTTACGATTTTTCCGTTTTCCATTTGTACGTATTCGACTTTTCTGGAAGTAACGGAGATCGTTATTTAATAGTTTAGTATTTAAGGTTAATAGTATTGTAAGTGTTATATTGATTAATTTCCTTTTCCGTAGTATTAAGTTTAAATTTTCCAATTCCCGTTCTTGTCTTGTCGCTGTCGGGCATCTAACGTGGCCTACTCGTTACAGTGTAAGACGTAAATAAGTGAACATAGGTTGTCTATCCAACTAATAGTTCGGCGCATGTAATTTAGGACGTCTACCCAGGCAAACTTCAGGCCAGACATATACATTACATTTTTTATCGTGTGACTTAAACCACTGGATTTTCGGTTTGTGCTCGCTGCGCTAACATATTTTGATCCCTTGAACCGGATCATCAGTACAAACTGCAACCTAATACGTATAATCCAATATTTGTCTGTCTTTGTTCAAGTTTATCGCATATGCAGTGCCGTCTTGTGTTTCTATGTTATAACACTTCAAGATTTTTAGATATCTTTACTTCTCTATGTCGATAGTCGATACTGTAGTTACATCTGTGTGCTCGTTCCGCGAGTATGTTTATTTATCTCTGTCACAAAACTACAGTATTTGTAAATTTGAAGTCCAAATCTAATTGAATTCGAAAAAGTTAATTTAATATATTTACCGATTGAGTAATTTATCCAGTTCAACCCAATACAGCATCTTTAGTGATGAGTGACCAACCACATCACACCATTCTTCTGTTTACAGTGCTATTAAATGTCTGTGCAAATTATGGACACGTACGCTCGTGTAGATCGTTATTAAATAGTGGTTCTCTTAAGGCTAGTGCCTTAATGCTTTCTTGCCGAGAATCATTTACTCACATTTCTATATTCGCCAGTTCCATATCCACTCGTGTTTGTGGTAAAAAGAACTCTGTCAATTACTTCACGAGGATAAAAGTTACCGTCGTTTACCATCGATGCGCTCTTAGTAAGATATATCACTGAAATGATTCTGCAGACTTCTGTCACAGCATGCTCCTTGGGAATACGTTCGACCTCTACTTTTCGCTGATCCATTTTAATACATCCCAATCCTGTCGACCTATTATTAGGTGCCAACCTATTACCGATAATTATCCTCAGTGATCCACGCTCACGTAGGGAGGGTGAACCAATTTTCATAGAAACAGTGTTCGGCTGGGTACTTATAGAATCCACTGGGTCGGAGATCTCATTGGCAATCAAATATTTATTCGTATCAGTATCTGAGACTCTCGATAATAACTTAAAGAAGTTCTGGTAACTTGAAGAGCTTCCTGCGATTCGCCATCTGAGTCCAGAGGATACAGCTGCTGAAAAAAATATACCAAACATCCACCGTTCACCTATGATCTGGACAATTTATGGTTACGATTCCGTTCTGGACACTCCTACCAATTCTCAGAAATTCAAAAAGCTCAGATTTTCAGTGATATAACGCGTTCAAAGCTCGATTGAGTTGGGATGAAAATCTTTGTCAGTAATATCGTGATTTTATGCATGATTACCTATACCTAAAAATGTACTCCACAATTATAACGTGCATTTTACTAGTACCCTTTTTTTTAGAATTTTGGGGGTTCTGACAGTGTACATTTTTAGTTTGTAATTTGTTTAACATCCTTACCTAGATCCCATAAATTGGGGAGAAGCTAGAGAAAGGTTTGCCAAGGAAAGACTGCCAACCGTCCTCATCATCTTGCCACATTCCGGATTACTACGTGCTACCGCACATTATTTGGCGAAGCAGAATCCATAACCACAATACGCAACGGGTAGAGAATGGCCATCATGAATCGGTGGCAGGAAACACGGACCAGCGCTTCTCTTTATCCATATATATATAACCATGTGCATAAAAAATTGTAATTGTAATTTGTATTTGTATATTGGGAATATCATTGTTGATGAATGTTAGGTTTATCTAGTGACCACTAGTCACAAGGTATATAATACAGAGATTTAACTTTGAACTTAAATACGTTTCTAGAATAAGTTTCTCTTTTCTATTCACTCTATACACCATTAAATAGTTGCTACAGAAGTAATACCTAATAAATTCATATTCGAAAATATTTTCTATATATGCCACTGGTATACATGGATATCTACCGTATTATAACAAGCATTTAGTACCTACGTAGGTATATTATATGTATATATTTATTATTAGTATTGATATTATTATTAGAAATTGTGTATTATTCCAGGTGATATACTGTATTGTATATTGCTATTTATACTAATTATTATTATTTAAAATGTATTACCTATATTTTAACTTTTCAGAGCTGTAGCTTCATCAGCACCTATATGGCAATTTATCGGTATGACGGGGTGCAACGATTTTTTTAAATTAATAACAACGGTTTTCAGGAATGCAAATACCGATTGTCCAAGTCTTATTTCGACCTCTTGGAAAGTTATGAATAATATCACTAAAAAGAGTAAAGTACCTATTTTAAAAATATAATGTATGTCAAGTCGATTCAAAAATATTAATTGGTCCTATTTTTACCTAGAGATTTATTTAAAAATATAATTTGTTTTCAATTTGAAAATACCTTTGATATAATAATAATCAGTGTTAGAAATAGATAACTAAAAAATGATGTAGATAAATATAAAAGATAAATTAATTTTTATCTAAATAAAATAAAAAAGAATTTTTTTTTAAATTTCAAAAATTTTTCTTAATATTTTCAAGATATATATTTTTTTAAATCAATAAGGCCAATAATTAGTACATAATACATAATAAATAACAATTTATTTTGCATATACATGTATATCTTAGGGATAACGGCAAATTTGAAAATATTTTTTCATTTAAAAAGAATACTTTTAGTAAATATTTATCTATGAAAATTATTTGGATAAATTTACTTAGTGTTGAAATTTTTATCTAGGATCATGTTTTAGATAAATTACAATTATTTATATAGATAAGATAAAATGTAAGTCTCAACACTAATTATAATCGAATCTCGAATATATATTTGAAAACATTTAGAGATAGATAGATGTTTACTCACGCAGTAGCTTTTAATTGAAAAGTTATGTTATAATATACAAAAAGGCAAATAAAATCGGAATTTTATGCTAAATAAATTCTCTATCAAAAAAAAAATTTAAAAACTATGTATATTTCAAATTTGTTATAAGAAAATTCAGCATTTTTTTTAAAATTTAATTTACAATATTTTTTTATACGATCTTTTTACTAAACATTTTTTAAAATTTATAATACAATACAGGTTCTGGAAAAAAGTGGTTGAAGAAAAATTGGAAACTCTGTAAATCATTGAAAAACGACAATGATGTAGAAGATCTGAAGTTTTGGGTATTCCAAATTTACGTATTAATGGCAGTAAACAACCATCCGTACGAGACGAACTTCACGATTAATCTGCCGGCCAATCCCGTAAAAGTATGTAATAATAATTGCTGAAATAATAATAATTATTAATTAATAACGCTTATTTATAAATAACATATACATTATCGATCAGTTTTTACCAAATGAGGAATTGTAAATAAAATACAAAACAGATATTCATTAAAAAAAAAGCATGCCAATACCTATATAGCAATTATTCGAACGATAAAATCACCTATAATTATTAAATATGTAAAAATATATTCTAAAAATGTATACTCATAAAAAAAGAAGAATACGAAAATAATTCTAAGATGTTATGAGAGGTGGATTGATTTTGACATTCAAGTACTAAATTGATCCTGAGCTAAACTGTTATGATTAATATTGAACTTGAACCCGAATTGAACTATCAGGCATAGTGATGACTCCAAACTTAAACCAAACAATGAAGTTAGTGTAGAAACCAAATTAATAGGTTTACTCAGAATTTAAATATAATTTATGGTTAATGATAAGTACTCCAATTTAATTTTTAAATAATTCTATTGTTCATAGAGTGAAGTATTCAAATTTTGAACTCGAACTGAACTCATGAGTTTGGTTTGATTTTATAAACTTATAACTGTTCGACCCATCTCTATATATTATAATTAGAGTTAGGATATTGGAGCTCTATAAAAAATTAAAAGGTAACAAAAATCCTTAAAAAACACTAATAGTTATTTAACAAAATTTATTATTTAACACACTAATTTTGTATTATTCGTTATATTTAATATATATATTTTTTCAGATAATATGACAGTTACACATTACATTCAGTTTAAAAATATTTTTGAATAATATGAAAAAGTATAAGTAATAAAAAAAGACTTGAAATTAAAAAAAAAGTTATTACAAATAAAATGCGATTTCTTATCCGGATCCCGGATCATATTGATAAATTAAACATTATAAGATAAAACTGATAAGATCCATTTCCGCATATAGTATGACATAAAAATAAATGTTAAATTTTAACATTTTTCAAATATGTTATCATATACCTAATACAATTTATAAAAAAAAAATATTAATAACAAAAAAAAAATCTTAAGTAAAAATACCCAAAAAATCTTAAAAAATGTGCTAAAAATCTAAACAATATTTCGTGTATTAATTCTACGTAGTATGATACAAATTTATAGCTGATTTAGCTTCATATTGGACTAATACAAAATGAAGCAAAAGCCTATAAAATCCGAACTCTTAGTATAATCATGTAAATTTTTATTTTCGGTTTCAATATTCACTAAAATTCTAATAACTTAAACAAAAAGAATGCATGTAAGAATTTAGATTATTTTATGGTATTTAAATGTATTTATAAGTTATCAAATACTAAACCCACACAATTTTCCAGAAACTTGCATCTCTCGATACATATTTTGCAACATTTTCAATAATTTTTTATTATTTAAATTTTAAAAACGTTACTTACACAGGAGAATTTCAAAATTAAATTTGAAATGTATTTAAACATATTTTAAACATTTGATTATTATTTTTCATAAAAGTTCTTAAAATGTTGTGTATAAAACTTATTATAAACCGGTGTACGACATCGTTTTAATGATTTAACGAAGTAATAATGATATATTCTTGTTCTCAATATTTGCCTTTATTTATATTATAATATAATAGATACCATATCCATATTACTTAACTTTACATTAATTAATTTAAATAAATGCTACTTAAATAAGCTCATAATAATTGTCATATCCTAACCAAGTTATACATTCAAATTTAAAACTTCAAATTTTAGAGATTTGTTTACTTATTATATCTTCTAAAGGACACGCGCTTGCTTTCTGATTTGGTCCATAATCTTAGGATACTAACCATTCAAGTACTAAGATCCTTATTAAGAATCAAGTAGGGATTAAATCCGTCCAAGAATTTTCTCACACCATCCCTTGATATATTTTCTATGTGTGTATCTGGGTCGAATACCCTTTTATACTAGTCTCGTATCTCCCACCAGGATATATGTAATCCGATTATCTATAATCCAGAGATTCCTAATTTTTGTCTATGATGATCAAAGACGATTCTCGATAAGGGGTTAGTCTTTAACAGCACATCCTCTCAATTGGTGACCTGTTTATAACAACTCCTCTCACCCCAGAGTACCATCACGAAACCAATCCCATTAGGTACGTAGAACTGAGCTTTGAATAACTATAGTCTTGATATAGGTTTCTCCCTGCTCCTGTAGTAAGGTGCCTATTCTCTATTATAGCATCTTCGTCGATATTTCGTTTCTCCCGATTGGATCCTGGCATTGCTCCATCTAGACTCCTTATCGCCTACGGTCTGTGAGCACTATAATGCGACCTTTATAATGTTTTGTCCTTAGGTTACTCAGACTGATTGGCTTATTTCAGTGTCTTGTAATCACTGTGACATAGATGTGGTCTGTTGGTATAGACACTTATGTTTCCGTCACGGCTGTGGTCGCCATCTTGGTTATGTACAACTTCTAGTAAGTTTTCAATTGGTCAGCAATCGTACGTTATTTATTCTTGAGAAAATCATCGAGCTGGTCTTCGGGCACTTTCATCATGGATAACTTATAAGTTTGCCTACTTTCTAGTCTACTTACTGATCTCCTGACACCACTGGAATAACAGCTGTGGATTTGATATATGGAATTTCAGGAGGTGGGGTCGTCATTCCTGTGAATGATTACTTCGAGGTACTATGCTGTAGCGCCAGTCGAAATATTGTCCGGCACAGAAGGAAACATAAAGTCCAAGGCTAGCTTTTCATTCCTGACAACCGCTGTAGACTTGTCCTTCATGTACTCTAAACCACACTCATCTCTCACGCTTAAATCCCAGCTAACACCTCTGATGTTATCTCTCTCTCTCGGTAGTGGCTTGTTCGGCTAATTGAGACAATTATAATATTCGCATAAACTTAGGTGGTTGGAATTATTCGATAGAATCTCCAAGAATGTTTTCCATAGGAGTGGTCCTAGTAGATTTCCATGAGTCTTGTTTGACATACAATCTCGGTGTACCCTTCGATCGTCTTGTTTGTAGTACGCCTCCGCAAGTAACTGTTAAAAATCGCTTACAAAGGGAGTTGATACCCCCTGGCCATTTAAATCTTTCAGCAATATCTTCCAGTCTATATGGTTGAATGCGCCAGAAATATCCAAAAAGACGATGACTGAGGCTTTATTCGTCAAGATCCGAAGATCACGCTAGGTAAAGGGACTTGAATAGTGTATATCGTGTAAATCTCAATGGTAGACCCCCACTGATATCCCAGAAATAAAGGTCAAATCTCATCGGCGATACATACCACCCTTTACAAAATCTTTCCCAGGATCGGGAGAACGTTTTGTATATATTAATCACGGAATTGTATTCTTATCGACGGTGTAGTGAGGAATTGTGAACTCCAGACCTGCGATGTACAGCGACCAGGCGTTTTCTACTATATTCTAGTGCCAAGTTTCACCATGGGGATCTTTGAGAACCGTTCGGGTTGAACCTCGAAATGTATCTCTTTGCAACAGTGGTTATCGGCTTCTCGGACACCTTATCCGGTCCTTCCACGATGGCTGTTTCTCTTTCCCCATGTACGGATAACAAGTTCCAATACAGCCTCGAAAGACGGCTTGTCTGTTTTGTCGACCTTTTACTTCTGCTCCAAAAGACAATCGTTATAATTCATAAATTAGAATTTGAAGTTTTAACAATTTAAAAGTAATTTTCAATAGAATATACAAGAGGTTCCCAATGTGCCCAACCTAATCTGAGATAAATTTTTATTTAGCATAAAACCTTAGAAGTTGGATTTAAACTAGAAAACAGGTTTATCTCAAATATCTGAAAATTTGCTCGATATATCTGAACTAGAAAATTGATTCAACCTGATTCTATACAATTAGATACAAGAAATTCTTTCTTAATTGTCTAGATAGATCAAACTCGGTAACTATTAACCAGACTGCCTGATCTGAATAAAACTTAATAAACCCTATAAATATTAAAAACAATGACCTGACCGTTCCTATCCGGCAGTTTATAAAACTTGTATATTACTCTAGTAAGTAGTAGGTGCCTATAGTAAAAAAAGAAAGTCAGGGAAAGATACATTATTAATTTTATTTATGAGGTAATTCTATTATTTTATTATCTATTTAAAAGTTGATGGAAACTATTTATTAATTAGTACTTTAAAGTATAAAAATAATTTTAAACAATTTTAAGTAGTTCTAATTTATCTCGTGCCATAAGTGTCATAAGTTCTAGCATACACCTATACATATATTAGTTACTCCTAATGTCTATAAGTATTATATACATCTTCTTCTTCTCCTTCGCCTTCTCTCCCAACTATTTGGGGTCGGCCACCCTGGTCCTACACTTCCACTTAACTCTATCTCCCGCATCTTCTTCACTTACTCTCACCTTCCTCATATCACTCGCCAT
>JAIPRL010013679.1:0-10277 GCA_025469235.1 Pemphigus obesinymphae
TGTTATTCGTTAACTCATTATCTTTTATCTATAATTCAAAAAAATTCAAAAGATAAAGATAAAGATAAGATATTTTGTTTTTATCTAGATAAAAGATAAAAGATAATAAAGTCATTATCTAGATTATTTTTTAGATAATTTTATCTAGATAATCCCAACACTGCATATCATAAAGTGTTATCATATGCCGAAATCGAAAACAAACTATCGATATAAACATCGATATTAATGAAATAATCGGTTAAAATAATCGATCCTTCTTACTCTGCCATTTTATTTGTAAAGCCGTCGTATTATCAATTAGGATCTTAATGCAATAACTTTTATACTTTAATCATGGATAGATTGCATATAGTGGTCTCGGCCACTCGGCTGTCTAATCGTAAAACACAGTAGGTACATTTTACAAAATTGTTCAGAAGGAGATTAGTGAAGTTGCTCTGCATTTCGTATAGATGGCGTTTATTTGTATGAAATTATTATTTTGAGGTATCATTGAGGTATTGAATATATAATTTATCAATAATTTAACCCAAGTTAATTTAACACTGGTATAAACACTGTAAGTACTCTTACTGTGTTTTACTTTTTTTTTTCAACGAATTGTAAATGCGGCAATCAAATTAAATAACACGGTAAGATCACTTGCTTATTTAGTTTTAAACAATTTTACAATACAAAAAATTTATTAGTTATATGTAATATACATAATATTAGGAATTAAGTCAACATAATGAATTTATGAACAAACTAAAAAACTTCATAACCAAACATATTATAAAAAAAAACATTTGAAAATAAGAAACTTCTTTTTAAATAAAAATACAAAAGTAAAACAAAACAAATAATAATATCCACTTGAAAAAATAACAAAATTTAATAAAAACCATTTAGTTTTGAATTGTTCACGTACCTATTTAGTTTTCAAACACATTTGAAAATAGAAAACTTCTTTTTGAATAAAAATACAGAAGTAAAAATGATAAATAATATTAGGAATTACCTACGAAAATAAAAATAAAATAAAAATTTTCCCTAGTCACAAAATAAATGTATAAAAATTGTTCCTGAATGCACTTTTTCATCTTCAAAATAAGATTAGAAATTAAAGATAAGAATTAAAAACCTGAATCCTCTTCAAACACTAAGTCTGGGCAATTAGACTCTGGCAGATTAATCCAAAATGATTTTCGATTACTTGGCATCAACGAAACAAGTTGTTTTACAATTTCTTGTTTTTTCTTAGTATTATCACGCATCGCAACGCTGTATTGTTGGTTGCTGCTCGGCGATGCCTCGGTGGCCGCTGGGTGGTTTCCATCACTACCACTGTCGTAAGGCTACCGCAGCGCTGTCCATTGCGCACACTTGAAAAACGTATGTATGATGAGCCGTTTACATACGCGCAGTTATATCTTTTTCCCTCTCCGGCGAAAGATACACCGTGTAAATTAGCATGGCTCAAAAAAAAAACTAGTTTGAACCACCAACTACGTATATCTAACTATATTCTGTGCTCGTATGTCGTAACGACGTTTATCGTTTGGTGTAGTTATTATCTATCCATTTTCAGATGTTATCAGGATATCACTTATCTAGGTTATATAGACATAAGGTAATTTGAATTATGTTTTATATGAATGTATGCATGACAAAAAAATAGATAGGTATGTCAGCAACATTGTGATACGAACATCTCTATGAAGTATCCCCGCTTTTTACCGTGTATTAAGTTCTTCGCCTCTGATTGGTGAATCAATCAATATATTATATGTATATTATTTATATATTATTCATATAATAACATATGAAGCATACATTTCTAAGCTATCACCACCGAATTGAATGAAAAGCGGAGAACTTATTATATGGGAAAAAGTGGGGATGCGCATAACAGACTAAAATTCGTATTATTGCTGACATACCTATTTATTTTGTCATGAATGTATATAATGTTCTTAATAAAATGAATGACATCACGTTCGTTATTACAGTACCTACCTATTATATCGACATTTTAGAAAAAATAACATAATATAATATTGTTAATACATATATTTGTTATTAATTTGTAGTATTTTTTGGTTATGCACCACCAGATATTTCACCCACGAGCCACTACTGCATATTATATTATTATTGTTTATAGGTATGGTACCTATAGGCTATAATAGTAATACAAAACAAACTCGTCACTGCCGAGTCGTGTGATAAAAATCATCGCACATCATAGGTTCTATGGCCACCGCTTCGCTGATTGTATAGATTGTACATCATGAAGACTAGAATAAAGAAGCCAAATCATACGGCCGCCCACTTCAATAAACGTCCCAAAAAGAGTCGCTTTTTTAAAAGTTAAATTGCCACAGGCTGCGCTGCAGGCACATTGGTTGCTACTTTAACCCATGTAGTATAGGAGTTAATGATGTATTTATTTAAATAGGGTCCGCATTATTTATTAATTACATCATATAGTAGTGCTTAACTATAAATTATTGGTTGGATCTCCCGGCCAAGTAAACTAAATTTGAAATAATTTCAGTCGAAATAATTTATAAAATAAATAAATATAAATAATTAATTTATATTAAATTAAGATTAGTCACTATCGCACAAATGTTACACATTAAACCATTTATTTAGATTCTACCTCATATCACTTATTTTAAAGTAGTTTTTTAAAAGTTTTTTTCACTAAGCGTTGTTTTACATGGAATTGGGGGAGTATTTTTATTGGGATATATTTTAACTCATTTAAGTTATATATAACTTATAACGCATATTAAAAATGATTACAAAAAAAATCGTCCTGAATTCAGATATAAATGACGAAAGTTTATCCATCGTCCCTTCGGTGCTTAGATAGAATAATAAATTATTATTAATCAGGTTAATATATAATACTACATTGTTACCTATAGTAAATAATATTTGGTATTTTTTTTCAAGTATTTAACTCGATTTTCTGATTTATAACAATTTTTGGTAATTTTCGTTAGTTTTACTATATGCTTAAAAACATTGGAAAAATCGAAAAATAATGTTTTTTAAAAAAGGGACGAAATCATTATGAAAAAAGTTTTTTACCCAAATTTTTCTACTCGATTCCTTCTACCCGAAAAAGTATAAATAAATAAATTAATAAACACATCATTGTAATAATGATACATTCCTCAGAATTCCTCACGTTCAGAAAGTAAAAATTAAAACAATAATGACCTACGACATAATAAGAATATTACTAGGTACATTGGTGTAATATTATCGTTATTCTAAAGGGACTCTTCGTACATATAAATATATATAATAGCGTTCTTATCCTTAATTCTTAAATATCAGTATTGTCAATAGTCTATACAATTATATCTTTCGCACATGTGACGTGTCTATAACACATTACGGATGTCCGGAATGATCGTAATACCGACTGTTTATAAATAGATTTTTATTATAGAACGAAAAAAACTTATTAAAATAATAATAATAATAATAAAGGGTGCAATATTGTTCAGTTTTCTTTCGTATAATAAACGTTTATTGTTGGTATGTATATAGATGAATCTGTAGTGGCGATGCGAAGTGGTTTCTCTTGAAACATCTGCTCTTTGCTAATATAAGAAAGGGATCAGTGGCGGTCGCATACAGTTTTGCAGTAATAACTGGCGTTAGACCGACTTAATTAATATACAGAATCACGACCTTATATTTTTAACTTTATTATTAACATATTATTTAAATAATATAAATTATAATATTATGTAGGAGGTTTTAGAGTACCATTTCAAGGCTTACATTTTTTATATTAAAATATAATCGACAAACATGTACAGTAAATTTGAAATTACAGTACTCAGTAGTAACTATAGTATTATTATATTATAATATCACTTGAAGCTTCTAATTCATATATGTTTTTTTGACAAGGCCGACAATAAAATAAAAATGATGGAAAATTTCGCCATTATAAACATTTATATGCAATTTATATGTTAAATTTAATCAAAATATGTAAATGCAATTTTGAACGATTGTGGGCTCGAAGATTGCATTTTTCTGACAAATTATTTGATTAATTATCAATTAATTACCATTCTAATAGGGAATGCATTATATTTATAATTACTTTTTATGATTAATATTTTGATTATAAATGCATTTGCATATTTTTTTGGATAATGATTGCATTTTATTGACATGATATGCTTTCCAAGTAATATTGTGTTTCAGATTTATATAGTATTTTAAAACGAATTATTTTTATTGCATTTTTCGTTGATTTTGAAATTTCAGAGAATTCCTTTAAATGTTTTTCCACTTTTTTTTTTAGAAAATTTTTGTATTTTTTCAATAGATATAGAATAATAATGTATTGGGGGGGGATCTATATTTTTCGAGGTGCTAAAATAATTTTTAACACCTAAAGTAGTATTATGAAGTATGAAATAGTGATTTTAATAAAAACATAATATTGTGATCATTGATTAGGAAGGAAAGGGTATACATTTTTATGTGGAGGGGGATTCTCTTTCAGTTACCCCTTGAAATAAATACTGTAAAACCGTGTAAAAAAACGACTAGATCATATAAATAACAGAAACGTGGTTATAACAGAATAAGAATTTAAGTATACCTACTGACCAGCAAATAATACCGATATTTTATAATTTTGAATTTCGTACTTTTACTTATTATTAGAGCTCAGAAAAAAAACTTCCAGAAAAGAAAATTGCAAATATAGCCTAAACATTTTTTAATAATACTTACCCTACAACATATTAAATATTATATAATGAAAAATAATAACTTAAAGATTTAAAAAATGCAAATAAACAAGTCCGAAAAGTCCAGTCTGCGAGCATGCTAAATTTCCAGTTTCCAAATTTAAATAATAAGCTATAATCCTATATTGGCAATTTTAAAGTGATTTGTTTAACCTACTATATTTATCTATAGAAACCTAAAACCACTAAAATGAATGCAAATTGTAATTACAGATATATTTATATATTTATATATACAGATATAATTACACATCAACAAATTGTATAAGGATTGACAGATGGACGTTAGGAAAAATAAACCGTTCGAGCGTGTTTTCCCGTTTTCTATCTCCCTATAGTAACTATAAATAAATGATTATCGAATAAACAATACCCCTCATAACTATGTACTTATTATAATAATTATGACAACGTATCGATAGGACGGACGAACGGGCAGATTGATGGGCGGGTACTATGGGAGAATTAATGGTGTCTAAACTAATATTTAGGAACCTAATAAGTTGATTGATAAAAAATAAAGGAAATGCCAAAATAATAACTAGATTCATATGCGATAGAAATACATTTTTAAAATTAATTGATTATTACAATTTAACAATCATATACATTCATTTTAGTATAAATAATGCGCATTACGTTGTAAAGAATAATTTTAATGATTTTAAGGGTGATTTTTATTAATTAATTTTTGAATGATATTTTTTGTGTTTTTTAGTTCATAAATGTATTTTTTTAAAGGCATTTTTATAGGTTTTTTATCATAAACATTCGGGCCCTAATTATAATCAACTTCCGAATTCTAGACTGATTATTAATATTTTTTTTTTAATCGTTTGTCAAGATAACTTCTTCTTAGTCTTTCTATTACTGAGAATTAATCATTTTTCTGATGGATCGCTTTTTTAATAGATAAATGGGGTGGTCAAATTCCATGTTCCTCCTTTTGAGCATGTCATAGAATATTAGCATATATACGCACAGTGTTTGTATATTTTAAAATAATTATACTAGTATATATAGCTAGTATAATTATTTTGATTACACGTTTTGTTTTGTAGTAATACCTATTATGACTTATGTTTGCCAGATGATCAGTATATTTTAATGTACGAACAGAAATATAATATATATAACTTATGAGCTATAACACATTATTTATACAAAACAAATTTGAGATTCTTGCGAATCTCTTATTTAGATACTATGGTGAACTCGGTTTTAAATTAAAGTATAATCAAGTTAACAATATATAATGGTGTTTTCAAAATAATACGAATCAAAATGGTGCTTATTGTATATCGTATTTTATATAATATTGTTTCCGTAATTACTAATCCAAATAATATATATCTTCTGTATACGTTTTCATTGTTTTGTATTCGGGAATGGATTTGAATTTAAATTTAAACATTTCTATTATGAGAATACGGGATTTCGGATCTCCAGTCAACTGGTATTGTATATTAAATCGTACAGAAGCTCACGCGAAAATAAAGGATGGCGCTTAAAACAATCTGTACCCATTCCAATGGTGAACTGTCAACTTGTATATGGGGAGAGAATTTAAAATAACACATAGAAACTTCACCACCACACCCCATCATATTATTCATATTCTAAGTCCTAAAGCTATAAATAATTTTGCATTATATGTAAAGGCCCTTGCAAACCCTATCATTATTTTCACTAAAGTTACATTAAAACAAATTCGGTTATTTTCTACAGTGCTCTTATTTCAATTATAAAATTTTCAATAAAGACAATTAAATGGTTCCATTCCATACAAATATATATTTTATATTGAATCATAAATTATGCTTTATTGAACAATGTCAAAATGTCATCAATCATTATATATGATAGAACCCTTCCATTCTACATTCTAGGGCAATTTTGTTTTAATTTTTAACTTTTATGTTGTTTTTTCAAGTTGATTAATATTCCATTAGAGAAGAAAATATTACTAATAAAATAGGTTGTAATAAAACATAATTCCTGCAAGGTTTGGGTCTTAACATAGGTTTAAATACTTACCCTAACAGCACAAAGTACCTCGGGAGTTGTCGACGAAGCTTGACGGAGTTGGTACTGGACGGTAATAATGCTGTTCGATGCCCGACCTGAGGGCTAATTCTTGAAAAAGGTTACATAATTTGTGGAATGCGATAAAAATTTTAACGCATAAAAATAAATATATGGTATTCTTGAAAAGATATATGACATTTGTCGAACGAAAAACATTCGACTGTTTGTGTACTGGGTAAAAATCAGTGATGTATAAAATGTATAAAATGTGATATCAATAATTTTTTAATTAGTTGATAACACCATATTCATCGAAAATATCACAGAGTATTCTGTAATAATACGTCCGTGGTTGATAATAATGAATTTTTCATCGATTTGTGTTTTTTAAATCACTTCCGTATTTGCCATTTTTCAATTTTATATTTTAATGAGATGGCAATCCTGTTTGCGATTAATAATGTTAATTTGCATGAAGAGCTAATGAATAATGATAATGTACGACAAATACGCAAAAAGGCGACAATTTCAGATTCATTTATTTTATCAGATCAACTGTTGGTGAACAATTTCAGGCTTCCTAAAGACCTTGTAAGACATTTAATAGAACTTTTACGACCACTTATCATTTAAAAAAGCTGTTTGTCTGCTGTCGATTTAAATATAAAAGTAAGGGAATAAATTCTAATTTAAATTAACTCTTATTTATTTTCTGTTTAATAATTTTCATGTTATGCATCATTGTGTACTTAGTTATTTTTTTTTCTATACGAATTAGTTTCTAGTTACATTGAATTTTTTAGTTACGGGATCATATCAGTCTTCAATTGGTAACAGTCGGTTTACTGTTTTATCTTAACCAACTGTATCCTGTTGTATAAGCGAGGTTGTAAAGGCACTAAGCCAGCCAGAAATATATAAAAATTTTGTTAAGTTCCTTAATAATCTGAATGAGCTGACTGAAATACGCAATGAGTAATTTTCAAATTGTCTTTCAAATATTTCTAATAATTGTTTAATAATAATTAAATTTTAAAGTTTCTACAGAGAAACGTGCGAATAATATAACACATTTAAGATTAAAGCAAGTTATTATTTTATAATATTAGTATTTATTCTAAATTAAAATATTAAATTATGTGTGTAAAAATACACACATAATTCAAATGCATACATACTATTATGTTTTATACATATTTTTACTAATAAAACTAATAAAATGAATACTAATGAAAATTCGTAATAATGAAATAAAAACTAGGATATCAGTGATAAAAGATAAAACTTATTACTATCACAGATAACATTATATTTCATGTTATCTGAGTTACTATTTACCGATTATAAAATTTGTTTGAGGTTAGAATCCAGGTTTTGTGTTGTTACACTAATGGTTCCTTGGATATACTTTATCGCATTTGACAAGCAATATAATTTTATCGATTAATATCGAGTTAATTGAAAAAAACCTTGCAGGATGACATTTTATTTTTATTGTATTCTTTATTTCTATTTTTTGACTACTTTCCCGGAACGTGTATTTTTTATTTTATTTTTTGCTGTAAATTTTGCAGCAATTCTTAAATTCTGGCAACTGGATTCGAACCTTTGACCATTGAATACTTAACAATTTTTGTACTCACACTTAACTGACCGAGTTACGCTTCAGTGATACAAACATAGAGAATTGTGGGTACATACATGCTCGAGTAATGGTATATGCTATTATAGGCACAGCAAAGGAGGAGAAACTTTTTGAATCGCCGCAGCACATTATATATAAATACAATAACAGATACACAAGGTATATAACATGCTAAAAGTCACTTTTTTGGGTAGTCCAAAATCGAATTTTGGATTTCTCATAACTTAAGGGAAGTGAATCTAGCGCCTTGCGGTTTCGTCTACTCCCCTTTTTCTTAGAACCCCTTTATATTGGTGCCCAATATGGAAGAGGGGAGAGACATAGCTCTTTCTGGAGAATACAAAAAAAAGTTACTTTTAGTACGTTTTATACCGGAGTGTATAGCACACTTTGACATTAGTCCGAGTCCGATCTTATATGGGCACCTTTGTCATCTTTTTCTACAGCCAGTTTCACCCAAAAGGTCAAATGTAAGTAGATATATTTATCTGATAACTAATCAATTTATTATTTTTCAGCTCATAATATGTAGTTCCCGGGACGTCCCGGGATTTTTTGGATAGAAGGAGTTAAGTAGTAGTTTTCAAGTAGAAGAAGTTAAGTAAGAGTTTGCGGATATAGTTGGTACTTTAAAGAGGTCATCTTTTTGATTTTCCATGTAGTTTTTATAAGCGTAACGAAAAATTACTGACCTTAATGAAAAATTGCTATAAATCATTGGAAAATAACAAATACATTTGTTTTAGTTACCGACTTTTATATATATTATTTTATGTACGTATATACGTTTAAGTTAATAATTTCTATATTTTGAAATGTTATTAGTTTGTTTTATTCGATTAGTATAAGTGTAAATTTTCGGGTAAAAATCATTTTTTTGGGAAATTTATTGTTTATTTATTAAATTTTTTTTTTAAAATCCGTTCAGTACTTTTATCTAAAAATCAACTGACCCAAAAACTTATAGATTATTGAAAATTTTAACTTACCTATACGTGAAATTTAACTGAAACTTGTTATATTTATTAAAAATACATTGTTGCATTTTATAATTTTTATCACAAATTTTTAATTTTTGGAGCACTCTAAGAAAGTGGGATGTAAGGGAAAATTAAATTTTTTTTAAAAACAAATAGCTACGTTAGTCTCTATAATGTTACTTAAATTAATCATAAATCTGAAATTCATTGATATTGGTTCAGTACTTTTTTCTAAAAATCGATAGACTCAAAAACGAAAAACGAAAATCCAAAAATGTGTCTAAAAAGCTGTTTACGATATTATTAAATCTTCTTAATTTTTATTGTAAAAATTTAGTTTTAGTGTCATTTAAAGTGCTTAAAAAGTAAAATTAACCCGTAAGTGGTATGGTGCGGTCCCACAGACCACTGCAGTTATTTGTTTTTGTTTAGGTGATAACTGATAAGATATTGATAATATGATCACGGAGATAGGGTTTACTTTTCTTTAGAGGTAGTATTAAAACGGCAACCATGGTCTTGGAAGTAAACATGTATGGCTCTGGTCGTTACATTTGTTTAAAAGTGATAAGCGGTCTGATAGACCGCACCATACCATTGTCGTGACTATTTTTTTTTTATGTAAAATTTATTTATTTATTTTTTTTATGAAAATTGAAAACGATCTAGTTCAAAAATAAAAACATTTTGCTTATGTAAAATTGTTCATATACATGTATATTAGGGTGTTCCTTATTTTTGAATTTTCAAATTGTTTGCGTCTCACCCCCTAAATCAGTGTGTATACGTATAAAAATAAACTATACAATTTTTCAAGACAATTAGAGAAGGTTAACCCGTGCC
>JAIPRL010013680.1:0-10277 GCA_025469235.1 Pemphigus obesinymphae
GGAGCACTCCTTCTGGTAGTAAATTTGTTAACAGAGAAAAAAAAAAAAATAAAAAAATAAACATCATTGTAAAACCACTAGCTCCCTCGCTACGCTCAGAATCTAAAATAAGGATTATTACAAGTTTTTTTTAAAAAAAATATTTTAGAATACTTATACCTAAGTACAATATAATTATATTATAGTAATAGTACCTTTATTCGAATATATTATATTGAAAGACTGGTTTATATATTCGTTATTTCGTTTTTACGTTTATCTCGGGTTCGTAGTTTCGCGGTTTTTTCACGCTGCAAAACAAAGGACCTCCATTAATAATAATAATAATAATTCTACGTATTACACGTCACGACGGTGCGCAGGTACCACCATTTATACATTGCCGAAGTTCATTTTTACAAATCAGCCCTGTCAACGGTTAATACCTTATTCTGTAATTTTTCATTTTCATTGCTCAATATACAAGAGAAGTTATCATACCGGAAGAAAAACACATTTTCTGTCAAGAATTATATCTATACGTATGTACCGAAATATGTAATATAAAATATTCCCGAGACCATGTCATATTACATAAATTGAGTGCACCTTTATTGCCAAAAATGTTTTCATATGTGATTTATCTCTGTTATTACTTGTTGTCAGTTTCGTAAAATTTGAGATAAATAAAATTAATGTTATACGGTTGTTTTAAAGAGTAGTATAGGGCAAAGGAAAAAATTGGGCTAATTCGTATTCTTCGAGTGACCTAATAAATTTCATTACGTTTTTCAAAAATGCAATACAAAATAACTTTTTTTTTTTTTGTTTTTTTTACCGAATGTTACATAGCACACAATACTATAATACATATATCGGAAAGGGAGTTAGGAAGTAATTATAATTTATAGATTTCTAAAATTATAATATTAGCACTACCTTTTGTATGTATTAGAGTCTAAAGAATCATGTTTTCCTCATTATTTTTATCATTAACTGCAGTCAGAGTTGTAGAATATTTGAGTAGTATTTAAGTACTTTTATATTTTATACTTGTGTTTTATTATTTTATTAGAAATCAAAATGTCAAATCTGGCAGATTATAATTTTATGAAAAAATAAGTATAAATATATATTATAAAATCGGATAACCCATTATAGTTTATTCTGTAGTTATAACAGCTATAATATTTGTTTATGAGTATATGTACCTACTTATTATTGGAGTTTTAAGATCAATATACAATTATTAAAATTTTTGAAAACCATTTGTTCAATTATTAGTTATTATAGTTCTAAACAATTTTATTTTTCGTATTAAAATCAAATTTGATCAATTTGACAAATGCGATTCGTTTGGTTTTTTGCCAACTTAACGAGAATCGAAAATCCGATAAGCAAAGGAATAACTTTACACCTCAGAGATTGTATATTTTTTGTCCCAAATATTACTTCTGATGTAAATATCTATTATATTTTTATATAGTATTTTAATATCGTTAGAAGATACCTGTTTATTCCTATAACAACTGATTATTGACATAGTAATTTTAAAAAATTAAGTTACATATATATTTTTTTTAAATGTAGGTACGTCATATAATTGGAATTTGCTTACTGTAAAAAAAACTGCATTAAAAAAATCTTAGTTTGCTGTGGAGATACTTGCGTGTTACAGGATTTGCGGGATTTACGAGATATACTGTTTACTAAAAAGAACGATCAAACAAATGTTTTTTGCAACTAAAGAAAAATTACTTATCTTAAGAATTTTGGTTTATTATGCATAATAGGTACATAATATTATATCATATTATATTATGTACATAATAGCCAAAAATAACAAAATTCGAGTTTTTCGTTTTGAACGAAAATGGACTTGAAATAAAAACAAACTTTCTTTTATATTATAATATGCGTACACCAACACCCGTATTATAATTTTCTCAAAGTTTAGAACTATTATCTACGCGGGCTACCGAAACCCATTAGATTGTCCTCGGACGAAATGCGATTAAAGGTTCAGCTGACTTTCGAGTTTAGTCCGCGTGGCATAAGCGATTTAGATCGCAAAAGCTTGTATACAATATATATATATATATATAATGTGTGTGCATTGTGTATATAAGTAAATTCACCGACCGCGCATTTTGGCTTTTGAATTTTGGCCGAGTTCCATTTTGAATTCGGTGGCATAGTAGTGGTGAACGGTTAAAACAGCATAAACAATACCTACCCTCCTCGATTATACTTGTTCGAAACAGCGGTTAATCTGCTTAAATATATATAATGACCGTCGTGTATAGGTATATTATATATATATGTATATAAGTATGAAAACGAGTGAGAAAATGTTTGTTTGTATTTAAATATAGACGGCAGTATTGGTGTTTTGGAAAAATTTTAATTTAAAATAAAATATTATACATCTTTTTTAATAATGCATAGAATTATTAGGGTTAGGGTTAGAGTTTCAAATCAATATAACCGACGATCAAAATGATTATATAATAATTATATAATAAATCAACTGTAACTTAGATAAATTATTTAGATTATATGTATCCATTTAGGTTATAGTTATAATTAATTTGGGTTCCATTTAACCCATATGGGTAGATATGGTAACGGTTAGGGTAAGGAGTAATGGTCAAAATGTTGTATATCATATCAATTCCAAAGATATTATTATTATTATTATAACCAATATTCATTATATTTAGAGTTTTTTATTTGTTATTGTTCATCTTTTTCTGCAACAAGAACCGTACAGTAATGAAATATTAAATAAATGAACTTTATAGTTAAATATTCAGTGTACATTTTTTTTTATCCTAATTTACATAATAAATATTAGGTCTTAGACCCGGATACCGAGGATTGTTGCGGTGTTACCCCATTTAATGGCTTCAATTTTTTCAATTGGAAATTTAAGGAAGAGATTATATTACGGAAACATGGTGTGGAAAATTGTTTGATAGAAGAAGTACCGACTGACTCAAACAAGAAGAATGCGTTTATGGTAAATGATTGTCTTATAATATTATTACTTTTACAATGCGTTATGGACTCCCATTTAGAGTATTTCAAAGATGGTAGAACAAATATGAGGGCAAAAACAAGTGGAATAGCGTTTGGAGTTCACTACATTCTTTTAAGTATTACTATTAATAGGATATCAGGGCATAGACAATCTCAATGTAAAAAATACAAAGTAAATTAAGATCGTATAGTCAACAAAATTGTCAAATTATAACCGATGAGCAAATTGGACAGGTATAGTGGTGATGGTCATAAACTGATAACAGTTCCAATGACGAGCGCGAGAGATTAGCTTAGATTTGATCACGAACTAAGATTATATGGACTGGCGATGGAACCAATATTTGCGGTTACGTTTTAATATGAAGTTTTCGTGGTGGTGGGGGGGGGGCTTTTACAAGCCGAAGCGCTATCTACAATCTGACTTAATGAGTGACCCGTGAACGATTCAAGAATTTAACCGAAAAATATTTTCCGTGAAAGATTTGGTTATTTTAGTACTGGAAAAATATATTAGGAATCCTCCAGCCCGCAAAATCCCCCCACTTAGGAAATTCTGTTTCAAAACCTGACCGCACCACTACCACCTGTCTGCCATGCCGTTGCCAGTCCATATAATATTAGTTCGTGGATTTTATGTTGGGAACATCACAAAATACTTCATGAAAGAAAAAGGGAAGTATTACATGGTTTTTAGACTCCGGTGTCATTGATAATATCGTTAATGATAACATTTGCTTTTCCATTGGATATACAGTATCTATGTACATATACAAGGGAAGAAGATCTCGTTACGATTTAAAAGACAGCGAACATGAGCCACTACAGTTCATACATACATTTGTGATCTAATTAATTCCTTGAGTTGGCAAGGTAAGAAATATTATCCAACTTTCATTACCCAATTTTTTTCATTTAACTGTAGTTTATCCAATTGCACACAAATCTGACATATCTAATATTCTTAAAAATATAAAACTTTTTCTTCATCTCATTTTGATACTAACATTTATACATTTCGGTGTGATAATTTGGGGAGAGTACACATCAAAGAGATTTATTGAGTTCTGTAATGACAAGGGAATACAAATTCCATATACTATCCCTTATACCCTACAGCAGAATGGTTACGCAGAACGCCTGACAGAAAAATGTCGCACTATACTTTTGGACAGTAGCCTTGTCATAGAACTGTGGAATGAGGGAAAATGTACGGCAGAATATTTATTAAATAGGTCACCAAGATCCGCGTTAGGTGATAAGACTTCTGCAGAGGTTTGATACGATCATAAATCTGATATCAGTAATTTGCTAGTTTTTGGTTGTCAAGAGCAAAATATTTTTGGTTATACGATGGTGCTAAATTAGTTCTTTTATATTTTTCTGTGAGCAATTTATCGACCAGAAGACTTGACGTCATGATTTAATTTTCTCATGCATACTCATTTATTGACACACAATTTTATCAGAAGGTTATTTTGAAGAGGTAATTTGTCGATTTTTGAAAAATTCATCAGAATAAATGACGAAAAATACGAAAATATTGGTTCTAAACACTTGAAAATTTCGCAGAGTATGTATTTTACTCAGCTTAAAAAAAAAAAAAATAAAAGATCATAGTTATCGTCCGTGGAATCTTAAAACTGAAAAGTAGTTTTAGGCAGGAATTCAATATTCAATGAAGAATTAGATCAAGTGAACAAAATATACATTCAAACAAAACAAGACGATATTTAATCATCAAAGAAAGTCGTGTCTGATATGTCAGTATGTTTTGGATGAAGAAATTGATTTTGAAAATGGGAAAAAAGTTAACGAAGATAACCAGGACAGTGCCTGTGTTACAGAATCTCAACAGCGAGAATAGACCACTGTAAGGAAACCGTAAACGGTAAGTTCAAGGAAACCTCTAGTTTGAAGGAAGGATTATTATCATACCACCAATTGGTACACCAAGTGCAATGTTAGCTGAATTCATAAATGAACCATGTAATTATGAAGAGGTTTTGAACGGTAATGAATACACGCAATGGCAAGAGGCTATGCGTACTTAAATAAATTGTTTCATTAACTAAAATTAATGTATGGACTCTTGTTAAAAATCCAAAAAGCGATTGGTTATAAGTGGGTTTAGAAAGTCAAAAGTAATTAAATAGGGAATGTTGAACGTTACAACGCTAAATTAGTTGCTAAAGATTTTTCTCAAATCATGGAGTTGATTATAATGAAACATATTCTCCAGTTGGTAATATAATGACTACCTACACGTATATTACTTACTCTAAAGAACTAAAGTAGACTTCTAGTTCACCACGTGGGTATAATCATGGGCGCACATCAATCGAAATTTCGAATTTTATAAGAACATTTCTCAAATAGGTGGTTTGACTTATTTCCAAAGTTTGTTCTAATATGTTTCTCCGAATGCAAGTATCAAGAAAATATCGATATATGCACGGCATTTTTAATTGAGATTTAAACGAGAAAGTGCATATGGTTTAAACAAAATACTTCAATTTAAACCCTATAGTTAAGTATGCAAATTAAATAATTCAATTTATGACTCAAAACAAGCGTCCCATAATATGTGGAACAGAAAGTTCAATGATTTTCTTACTTCAAGTGGTTTTAAAAATTCGAATCTGACAATTGTGTTTATAAATCCTCTGAACCAAAAACCACATTTTTAATGTTTTAATTTTGGGAGCCAGTTTAGTGATAATTTAAAAAATTAAATTAAAATGAAATAACATTTTTTATATGAGAGATCTTGGACAATGTCGATATTTTCTTGATATGTGTATTCCAAGAAACATATAAGAATAAACTTATACCTAATTTTAAACCGTGGGTGAAACGGAATATCCGTGGAGATGGTTTTTCACAACGTTTGCTCACCAAAACGGGTGGCTCAAAAATCCCGAGACCCCGTAGAGCAGTCGGGGACCATCGAAAATACCGCGAAAACTCCGTTAAAACATTTAATGAACGAAAACGGAATTAAAAATAGTTTCTTCCACAGGATTTCAGTCTTAACTCGGGCCATGAAAAACACGGTAAAATTTTAATTTTTTCATATAAGATATTTTACCTTTCAGTTTTTACCAAGAAGAGTAGGTATATATTTTATATTTAAATTTCAGACATATTTTTCATCATTACTAATAAAATTAACATTTTTTATTTTTATTTATGTACTTAATAAAAAATATAAATTAGAATTTCTGCCGTGGAATATATATATATATATATATTTTTCGTTTAAAAGGTAATTTTGTGTTTAAAGCCCGTAAAAAAATTTAATTTGACGTCCGCATAACACGACCATAAATTTAAAAATACATCTTTTTAAAACTGTTTTTTCGTTTTTGTACCTACATATTCATATTATTATATTATATTATACATAATAAACCTGCAGTTTGAACCTGCATAGTTTCTGTGTATTGTATGTAATATAATAAGTACGTATTAGGACTTAGTAGGCGGAAATATACAAAAAAAAAAATAAATAAATAAATAAAAATCTCATTGACAGTCTTGTAAAATATGAATTTTATGAATGTCAAAAATTATAAAATTTCAACAAATTTACATACACTTTATATTTTACGTATATTCTACTTATACATAATATTAGTTATTGATGTTTAATTTTAATATATAATATAGCATCATAAGGTATATTTTAGATACAGCATCATATGTATCCGATATTTTGCGGGAATTAGATAAAACTGATTTTTTTTTTTAAGTATTGACATATTGAGAAAAATACTTCCGAAAGTATATTTTGAATATTTTCAAAATACTAGGTACCTACATATTGTGTAAATGTATTTACAATAATATACAAATGTTTTAAAACATTCGGTCTTAAATGTATTCTATATAAGGAACTGTATTAATGGACATTTTGTGAAAAATTTGAATTTAACATTGAAAAATGAAAAATGTTTAAATATATATTTTACATTTAAAAATAGGTCATTTTATTACTTTTAAAAATTTTAAACATAAGAGGTCCTGTGTCCGTATCATCATTTTTTAAGGACTTTTTAAGGTTTTGACTTTCATACACTTGCTTAATGATAATAATATTGTATTGAATATTTATTTTATTAAAAATTATATATTGATATTTTATATTATATACCTACAACCTACCTATATATATGTATATATCTACTTTTAATATTACACTATAAATATTAATTTTTTCGTTAAATATCGGCTTTTAAAATACGTTCTTCATCTCTGTCTTTTTTTAAGTGTTTTTACAGTAAATTATAACTTATAATACCTATTATAACATTTGTAGAACGTAGGTAAATTATGTAATTGTACAACCCCATTAGTCCAATTTCTAAATATTCAGCTCAAAAAGATATAAAATATGTTTTTTTTTATTGTTTTTACATTTTTAAATCATTTTAACTTGACTTTTTCCGTGGTTCGTATTTCGAAAAATACATTGACGATGTTGTCTTTTGAAATATGTGGTCTTCTATGCATTTTATAAGAGGTTTTTTTCATTCTAAAATAATTTATAATGTCTTTTTGTTTGTTTATCAAAAACACATTTTTACAAATAATTGTTCAGCTGTTGTGAGAACCTCTTGAAATGCGTATAAGTATTGGATACCTAATAGTGTTCTGTAAATACTTCTATTGGAATGTTTTACACGACTTTTGATAGCCGATTTTAAGTTAAATTAAAAATTATGATTATGGCAAACCTTAAACATGCAATCTGTTACTTAGCTAAGTTTTAAATAAAGTGTATAATATTGTATTTTTTTCCACGATTAACCGGTATTTTACATATTTATAGTGGGATGAAAAATGATAATGCAGAAAAATATTACGATTACACAATACAAAACAGTACTTATTAACTTGTATTTTCGTATTTTCTTTTATTTATAGGTACGTGATGTTTATTTAAAATAAAGAAAGCTTATCTAAGTCTACACACACACACACACATTCAATAATACATTTATTATCACTTCAATTCGACAACGAGAAAGTATCCATAATATCCTATTCGTATTAATTACATTTTTTAATATTGATCAGTTGTAATAATTACAACAACTTTTATTTGCCTATATTATGATTAAAATCATATCGTTAGCATATCATATCATACCATAATCATTTATAGATAAACTCATTAAACCGCACCCCAACCTTTCGTTAAAACAAACTGAGAACAAGTGCAGCAGTTTATCTCTTAAACTTTGATTCAAATAAACAAATATAGGTACGTTAAAACATCACTAAGTCTTGAACTTTGGTTTAAAATTTAAACCACAATAATTGAAATAGGTACCGGTCCCGAAGCATTCACTGAACTATATATATATATACTGTATATTATATACCTATATATTATATAGGTGTTATACTAAAAGCGATCATTTATCAAATATGGTTTACAAAATCGAATGATTGATAATATTTTTTTTCGCATTGTAATAATATTGGATATTTGTATATACGTTGAAAAATTCGTGGTAATTGCGTAAAAACGTGTACATAAAAGAAAATACGAAAATAACGAATTCTCATTGTGTATATGAGAAAAAATGTCGTTTTGGCTGGATGTTTATTCGTTTGAATTGAATCGAATTTTATTTTTTATTTTTTTTTCCCCGAAATATTCCATGTCTGTTATAATATAATATATATTATAAGGTGTCCGGTGGGTATATAATATTTTAAAAGAGAAAAAAAAAAATGTATACGTATATATTGGAAGTCCTGCGCCGGGGTGATAAAGTGCATGCGTATAATGTATATATAATAATATGTGTGATAATAATGGGGATGGCGCGGATACCTGTTGTTGGTGAACGCCGTCTTTTGTGCGGGAATTTCTCCGAAGGTATACAAAGACACACGCAATACGTATAGGTATTATTATTATTATTATTATTATTAAAGTCCCTGACTGAAATCGAATGGAAATAACAATAACGAGGAGGATACCTAATAATAATAATAATAATAATAATAAAAAAAAAAAATAAATAAAAATAATGATAATAATAAAAATAAATACGTGTATATAAGTATGGCGAGTCATAATATATTACAAGGGACGAATTTTATATCTCTGACCGTATCGTGTATCGTTATTATTAGGTAGGTACCTATATTATTATATTATTGTGATCTTACCGGCGGCGGCGTAGTTTCCGACGCTGCGACGGACAAAATACAAACGATCGTGATAATACGGTTTGCTCGGATCATCATGATGACCGTTTCGTGACGGGCACGCGCGAATACGGCGGTTAAAGCCTGTCGAAAATTGTTTACAGAGAGGAAACTGGTAAAATGACGATAACGCGCGTCGATTCGCGAGACGTCCGTTCGCAACAATACTGACGAACGTGCGCCATTTTTGGATCGACCAATACGAATTTTGGGACTCGAAAGTACTAGCGGTGCATAATAACACAATAATCGTGTAAAGATTAGATACAATTGTTTTCGTCCCTATATGTATACGTACGCTATTGTAACGCGTCCAGTGCACGACGACCGCCATTGTCCCGTGTCCTTATCTACCCTCCGACCGGTTTCACCGTTCGTGAATATTCAGTTTTTTTCAATTATCGGTTTTTGAGTTAACGCATTTTACGCATTATCCCTGTAAACATACTGTTATCCTTATCTGCTATCTGCATATTATAATGTGTTACGTGCTGGAGGATCGCGATTACCTAATACTAACGGAATTACAATAAAACACGTGCAGGTGTATATAATATGGAATCTAGGAAAAAAAAGCCAGAGGAAAAAAAAATCCACAGGAAGAAAAAGCCAAATTGTTTTAGCTTGGATTTTATACATAATATAACAAAATAATTACCTATAACGAGGTATTTTTCATCGTATTTGTTGTCATGTTAAAATTAAATCATTTTCAATCATCACAGATGTAATAATATGCGGTATAGAGCTTATATAGTCATAACAGTAATACAGTGGAACCTCGGATAAGTCGAAACTCAAGGGAAATGCAATTTTTTTCGACTAATCGAGGTTTCGACTTACTAAGGTTTTCGAGCTACCAAGGTTTTATAAAAAAAATTCGACTTATAGAGTTTTTAAAATGTATTAAAGTTTTTAAGTACCTAGTATTTAATACAATGTAAAAAAATGTGATTATGTAGGTTTGTATCGGCAATACCGATACAAATGAAAAACTGTTGCGTGCCGAAGTTAGTTAGATAATAAAC
>JAIPRL010013681.1:0-10275 GCA_025469235.1 Pemphigus obesinymphae
TCATTGACATTACATTACCACAGAGCGTATTTTAAATTTTGTATTGTTGGTATTTAATTTTTTTTTAGGTTATGTTTCACCCTTTTAGGTTATGTTCATAAAACTCCGGGAGTACTGGGGTGTTCCCTTGATAACTAATGTTACAGTAAACCATTGGGACCATATATCTTTTAAATATATCATATGAATCTAATAGTACTAGCAAATAATACAATATGTCAAGAACAAGTAATATCATCGAAAAATTAATATAATATTCTTCGGTAGCCATTTACATTTGCCGCCATCACGTTATCAAATAAGTCGTAGCAGCTGGTTGTCTGCTCACGGTGGTATCACTGCGCACGTACGACGTGTGTGTGTGTGTGTGTGTGCGTGCGTGTCTTTTTTTTTTACGTTACGTTCGCTCCGGTTCGTCGTTGTTGTGACGCCATTGCCGTTGTTTGTTGTTACGCTCGCGCTTGTCCGAGAAACATGTCGTTATAGTGTACGACAATTGCCATCATCGGCAGATTTTCTACAGCCGTTCTCGCGCGTCCATCGTGTCTAGATATCGCGAGCGGTTCGTAGAAAAATCGTAATCAATAGTCACGGGTCGAATCAATTTCTCGCCGAAGTTTACGTATTCGTCCGTTCCGTCGCTACGGCCGCCATTTTCGTCGTGTACGCTGTGACCGTTTTGCGACCGATACCGTTCCGCGTCGTAGTCCGACGACTATGGAGCCCATTGCGGCATTTCGTACATACACGAGCCCATCGCGACACTGTGCATCTCCGCTATACGCTGACCACGTCGTCCGAATCGCCATCCTTCGTCCGTACTACATCACGTCCGTTTTTACGCATACACCGTCGTGACGTCCAGCAGCTCAAGACTACCCAAGCTACCAGTCTTGGTCAGGTCAGACACACATGTATCTTGTTTTTTCGTCAATATAAGTTTAAGAAAGACGTTGTTCAACCTACCTTTGTATAAACATATACCTATATATATTTTAATATTAAGTGTCCCCCCAACCCATAAAACTTGTTGTAGTTTTTAAGTGATATATATAATACAGTCCACTATTTGTAATTTTCAATCAACCGAACGAATTCATATTTTCTTTCCCTTTTCCTAAATCACCGTCGCAGACGATATCTTCTCGACGACACACGGTCGAAATCTTCGCGCATACATTTTAGTCCATTCGATGCGGATTTTAGTTGATAACCATGGTGAACAAGAAAGATATGAATTTTCAAAAGGCGTTAACGCGCACACGTATTTTGCGTGACCAGGCGGTCAAGTCTATTACTGATACACAATCGATCGCTACCAAAGTTGTATAAGGCGAGGCGTTGAAAGAAGACCTATAAGTTGGATTTATTATTTGAAAAATTCCAAGAACACCCAGACGTTATCCTAGATAATTTAATTGAATGCGATGACGTTCATAATTTTGCCGTAGATTCCGATATTGCTACCTCCACAGAAAGTTTATACTACGATTTTTATTCTATCGCCGCTCGCGTGCTCAACAATAAAACAACGCCCGTTTCTGCATCCGACACACTGCGTGCCCCAACATATTCGCCTTCTGTTTTGTCGTTACCTAAAATCGAGCTACCAAAATTTGATGGAAACTTAACTCAATGGAGACCGTTCCGTGACAAATTTATTTTTTTGATACGCCGTAATGGTAGTCTTAGTCCGATCGATCAATTTCACTACTTGTTGTCGTGCCTGTCCGGCCCAGCCCTCTCCGTCATCAATTCATTACTACCCACGGAAAACAATTATGACATTGCTTGGACGACATTATCCAATCGCTACGAGAATCAACGTTTGCTTGCCACAGCACATCTGGAAAAATTATTTGCTTTTCGCCCAATGAATACAGAATCGTTACCTGTGTTACTAGTCTTCGCTAACATTTTCCAAGATAATATCGCCGCGATCAAGGCACTCGGAGTCGTTGACCTGTCGGATTTTATGTTGTTTTTTATTGGTTCACGTTTGTTAGATTCGGTTACCCGTCAGTTAGTTGAAGCTAGTATTTTACAGGATACAGTTCCGACCTTTGATTCTCTGCTCACATTTGTGCACCAACGATGCAAAATTCTAGAAAACATAAAAGGTTCGGAAAAGATCGATATCCGTTCTCAAAAACCCAAATCTAATGTTAATCCTCGATCATCGTTGTCCATTACGACTTCAAAAAAATTCATCATTTCAAACACCGAGTTCGCGCCCGGGTTCTACTCCTGTCGACAAGGATAAGACAACTTGCGCGTACTGTAAAAATGCTCACATTCTTTATAAATGTTTTAAATTTGGAAAGTTGCCCGTTAAGCGGCGTCGGGAATTTATCTTATCACACAAGTTACGTTTTTCTTTCATGAGTCCATTTCATATGGCGTCTGAATGCCCGTCCAAGTTTACATGTAAAACGTACAATAAAAAACATCACACAATCTTACATGATAATAAGTCATTAGTCAATCTTCACATATAGACAATGCCAACAACCAAACCAATAGTGGGGCAGCGCCAGTTAAGTTTTCCGGTACCTCGTACACAAATAGCACCGTGCTGCTTGGCAAAGCTGTTGTTCGCATTCGCGACAAATTTGATGAATATCAACATGTCCGGGTGTTACTCGACAGTGGGTCTCAAGTATCAGCCATTACATCCGAATTTATTTTTTGACATATAGCTGAATCAGGAAATATTTCTTTAAGTAGTGATTCTAAATGGTCTATAAGTAAAAAAGCGCAATTATGTTCTGCTAGTAAAGCACATAGTTTGATCTTGGCAGTTTTTACTTTCTCGGATAAAGGATGTGTTTGAAAAAAATGAAGACTGAATGTTTTGAGAATTATTGATGGCATTTACAGCATTTATGTGAGTTTTGCATGTAGCTTGCTTTTTTATAAAACTAACCTGGCATTTTTTGCACTTCGCTTTAAACTTATCATTTTTATCAGATGTAAGCCAACCTTTAAATAATTTTTCACTCTCCCATTGATAACGATATTTTTATTTACGGTGAGTTTGTTTCTCATTTTTAGAAAGTTCATTCCGAATTCCTCGTTTTTTCTTTGGAGTAGAAGGTCCTTCGTAAAAATTCTGTAATATGTAAAATTTTATAAGTACCCAGTATAATTAATTAATTTCACTTCAATCATCAATAAATTTTCAAACCTCAGGATTTTCAGGTGTATCTTCAAAATCTGACATTGTTAAAATATTTGAAGAAAAGAAGCACAAGTTATTATATAAAATGTATGTAGGTAGGTACGTTCATATTTTATTTTCAGTCTCAAATAATTATTATTGTATAAAAAATATTGTTTTTCATTATCGTCTATCACTACTTTACTTTGTGGAATAGTAAGATAATAATATGTAAGTGATAACCATAAACCTGATAATGCACTTTTAAAATTATATTATCACATATTATCATGGTCCGTTGAATAACCACAGAATATTCTGTGGAATAACCATTCTATATTTTCTCCGTGGTTCATATGGTATAACACATGGCAAATACGTATCATAAATTATCGCTGCAGAAAAAATTCAAAATAAATATTCAAACTTTTGAATTACCGTATATTTATGTACGGTTTTCAATTCATTACCGTACACCGTACAAGACCAATTTTTACCGTATAAGTACGGTCCAAACCGTACGTCTGGCAACACTGGTTGTAACATACTAGGTACAAAGTGTCCCTAAAAACAGCATGACCACGATTAAAATGTTTAACGTTGCTGAATATATTGTGGTATACACTGGTCAATTATTTTATGATAGATAATAATTATTGATAACGTTTATTGCTCTATTAATAAAATATATTACCTATTAGTATTATTATAATAAAATATAACACAAAACGATGATAAATAATTAAATTGAAAAGTGGAGGGATATTTTTAAATAGATATTACCAAGATAATGGAATTTGCGCTAAATTAAACAAGTTGGCAAAACACATTATTTCCACACAATGTATTTTATCGCCGACATGGTAAAACCGTGAAAACCGACACTTTGTTCGTGACAACTTTGAACACGGCCGAGATATAGAACAGTCTCTCTATATCACTCTCTATGGCGCAGGCACAGCCTGAAATGATGGTCGAAATTTCACGAATTTTTTTAAAATTGTACACAAAAGTGTCCCCATGTTTTGTCCAATTAAAAAACACATAATTGTGAAACCAATACATTGCTCGCTACGCTCACAATTCAAAATGCACGAGTTATAATGCATTCGAATAAATTGTCTAGACGAAAATCCGTCAAACACTATAGTCGTAGTTTATTGATTTAGTTAGGGATGCACTATAAATGTAAAACACCTATATATTTAATTTCATCGAATATCATCAGGGACGTATTTGAGGTGGAGGGAGGGGCGATAGGAGCGATCTCCCCCCTCAAAGCCCATATGATATTAGGGGTACAAATTTCAAAAATATTTATTTAAGTTTGTTTCTAAATTGGAATTATATTAATTATTATTGTGATGATTATTTTTAAACATACTAGACATTTTCGCATGATAATGCATCTATATAATAGTAACTATTAACATCACCTCTTTGCGTTCATCCTAATGACTTAATTACACCACTTATTTCACTTAGGATCTTTGTTTGTATGCTTTTTAATTATTACTTTCTGCTCTACTATATATATATATATATATATATATATATATAGATTAAAAACACTCGGTTACGGCCTAAGCTGGGCCAAGACCGACTATATGTGGCTTAGCGTTACTAAATATTCACCGAGAAATAGTCGTACCGGTTGATAATGTAATATAGGTAGGTACAGGATTTTGGTAAAACGAAAAAAATAAAAATAGAATAATTATACTAATGTAAAAACTAAAAGTACGTTTTCATTAAAATACAGTTGTGTTAATTATTCACAAGAGTTTATTACGTCTACACATTTTATGTTTGTGTTATTAGTTTATACATAAACATTTTTGGGCGTAGAATATTTCTAAAAAAATTATCGCCTCCCCTCCAAAAAAAACAAAAAAAAAAAAAATGATGATCTAGATACCTAGGTACTTGTCGCATGTGGTATATATTATGTATATTTTCGTACCTGACCATTTGACAGGATATATGGACATTTTTACGTATAGATTCATATATATATATATATATACGAATATTCCGCAGCTACCGAAGATTATCGACGGGTATCAATTATTGTCGGAGACAATTACAAAATATACCTACTCGACCGATTGAGGACGAATGTGCATTGTTACTAGGCGGCGGCGGCGGCGGCGTGTCTCTAAGAACAATCGATGCGCCGGCTAGCTAATGTGTATACCGTTTGGTAAAACGTACCTCCTATAGACGGACACAATTGTTATTTTGCAGAAACGGTTTTATTTCATACTGTATAATATATTATATTATAATCGAAATATATATAATTACCGATGATCCGGGCCCGATTGCGAACGGGAAATTAGGGGATACGTATACGGCCGAAAACCGTAAAGAAGTGGAACGTTGGGGGGTTTTTTTTTTGGTAAACTTTTTTCTTAAAATCAAAAATACACACCAGGTGGCGTTTGTACGTCCGACGATACGGTAAATCCGGACGATGTACGGAACAGTTTTATGCGTTGGCATCAATTATTGACAAAAATAAAAATAAATATTTATTGTATAAAAAGAAAAAACAATATACGAGAAAGAAAACGTGCGTACGGAGTAATTCGTAAAAGTATCACGGGTAACAAGTTTTCATCATAAGTCATCATACAGGTTACGAATAAATAATAATGAAAAAAAAAAAAACAAACGAAACGAAACAAAACGATACGATAATTAATAAACGGAATGTCTTCATATTTGTTGGCTTTCCGTTTTTTTTTTTTTTTTTTTTTTTTTTTTTTATTATTATTATTAATTTGTAACCTGAGCGATGAAGACTTTATATAATATTGACTTTACAACGATTTATTTCGTTTTAATTTTCTCTGCGAGCAATTTTTAGATCAGAAGCAGTCGAGTGTAGGAGTTTTGGAGTGTTTACGCTAACGACAGAAAATTTGTCGTCGATGTTGTACATAGGTACCTACTGTGTACATGATATTTTTCGATTTTTCCAGTAGTTTCTTTAAGTTTGAAGAAAAATGACTACATACGCTGAATACATACTATTATATAGGTAGTGTATATGATGTGTATGATGTATATACTTATACGGTGTATATATATATATATATATACTATTATATATGGTTTATCTTTTTATTTAAGGGTGAAGGGGCTAAGTGGGTTTCAATTTTTATTAAACGCCAAAAATAATAATAAAATATATAAATACAATACAATTTGTCACAATGCATTTGACGGGTAATAGAAATCAAAATCTCGGTCGGATATGACAGCTAGTATATTAGGTACCTATATGTTTATAAAACATTATATATTTAAAATACATTTCAAAAAGAGCTTTTTTGATATAGAAAACGAATTCTATAGTTGGTCTAGTACCTATATAGTATATACATTATATATATATAAAAAAGAAAAACTTAAAACGCTGTAACTTCTTTGATATACAATATTTTACAAAAAGAACATATTGTCTTTTTCTAGAAGATATTCTCTTTTTTAAAATTAGTAATAGGCGTTTTAACTCTAATTTAACATAGACACCACATTTATTGTTTTTCGTACCTATAGTGTAATTTTGCTATATTGCCCATTATTAGATAGACGGAGACAGTAAATGCGGTGTGCGACGTCCTCTTAAATATAAATTCTATATTATTATATATACATTTGAATATGGGTTCTCCTATGACTTGCCCATAATTGTGACGTTTCCAGTAAGTAGATACAGTAAGTAGTTACAGTAAGTAGACTTAGAGATCTCGTATACTTTTATAGTACAGAACAGAGATCTCCAAACTACGGGCCCGCGGAAAAGTTTTAATTGCCCCCCCCCCCCAATGGACGATAAAAATCTAAAAATATGTGTAATATCTCACTACAGCATCGTTAATTTTTAAATTGTTTGAAATAAATAGAAACACATTACCCCGATACATCATATTTTACAGCAGATCGATGACTCAGCCATGTTTTTTTTTATCACCACTTTTTGAGATAAGAAATGAAATTGAAATTTTTTTCATTGAAAAGAATCGAGCATTTTTTTTTTTTTTTTGCTATGTTACTTACCTATATTCATTTTAGATTCATTTACAATATTGTCACAATGTTTTTTTTTTCAAATATAGGGATATAGGGGTTTTATTGAAAACATGAAAAATGTGTACAGTTTATTGTAGGTATAGGTGGTATACTTGAAAATTGGTGTTTTATTTATATTTTCAAAAACTTAAAATCATCGGAATAAGATATAGAAAAAATAACTTTAATAGAATACGGATGAAGTTTTTATATTTTATTTGGTACCAATATAAATGGTCTATTCTCTCTACAGACTACATCCGCAGTTTATGAAATATTAAAATAAACTCCGGAATTCCATAAAAATAATCTTCAGGGGCTTTCAGGGGACATTTGCCCCTCCCCTGTGGATGCCATTGGTCTACTTGTATAACACTAACTAGGTAATTAAAGATAATAATTTTAAAATGGAATTTTTATTATTATTTTTCTGATATTAAGATGATATTATGAGAAGTTTAGAATCTGATATTAGGGGACATTTTGTGTGTTTATCGAAATTCTTTACTGCATACATATTTAGAAAATTTCAGCTTTCTTAATCCCTCTCTGCTCTCGCTATTTTAAATATTCTGATCTAATTTGTCTGGACTAATACTTAATAGTAATACCAATAAAAATACTATGCCATTTAAAGACGATAAAACTTTTTCTTTCCTCTCAGTAGGGGTTGTCTAGACTCTGTCTATGTCTTTGTTCGTAACAATAAAATATTATTCTTTGTATTTTTTTATTTTTTTTATTTATTGTTTAATATCTACTCTATACAGCAATATAATAATATAATGAATAACATTCATAATGATCAATTGAAAATACTATAATGTTTAAATGTTTACACTTTCCTATTATTTTAAATGCCTATTTATTTTTCTCTTATACCCGTCTTTATCTTTAGTATGCTTGTCTTATACGGGAAACCATATTTTTTTATATTATTAAAAAGACCATATTGTAATCAATTTGAGGAAATTCAAAAGAACGTCTTTAGTTTTATTTAATTTAAATGTACATCTTTATACTAGCCCACTAAGGTTATAAATATATTCTAAAATTATTAAATTCAAAATCATTGAAAGATAGCTGCGAGTCAATATATTCTTATGCCATGTTTCTCGGGAAATTATTGATTAATGAAATTGATGATCCTTTCCTTTTTAGTCTCATTTCCTTTAAAATAAATTTATCACAACATGCGAAACAAAAACATTTTTTCATTTTTCATCATTCCAAAAAAATATATAGCATGTTCCTCTCTATATAACCATTTGGCAATTGGACAGAAACACTACTTTATGTAATGAAAATTTATTTATATGACAACTGTTTTATTTTTTTATAGTATTAACTTGTATAATATAATTAACAACTATATGTAATTTTATCATTGTCAAAGAATGCCTAGTGTATATTCTGCTTTTGATTCCCAATTAGTGTTAAAAAAATTATTTTTTCTTTGTTATTAAAAAAAAAAAAATTGAATTCCTACCATAACTTACAGATAATTTATATGAACTAATATATATAGAATTACATTAACTTTAATGTTATACGTGCGTTATTGTTTTATATGAATGTTTATCTTATTCCGTTTTCATTTCAAGGCTGAAATTGTTGTCAGATATTCCGTTAAAATGAAAAAAAAAAAAAAAAATGACTAGATTATAATATTTATATAATTGATGTGGAATATATAGTATGTTTTTCAGGAGCGTCTAAATACAGGAATGCATCGCTTATAATGTGAATATAAATGTTTGTAAATTTAAAATTCATCACACTTTCACTAATCATTTTTATTGATCTTAATAAGAGAACACGATTTTGAGCACTTATACTCCAAATAAAACTTACCTTAAAGAAATAAATGTTAAAATATTAATTAAAGTCATGTATGATTTTTAAATAAAATGAAATCATAATTTATAAAATGTAAAATAATACTTATTGTATTTAAAATTATTTTTGTATTGATTTGGGGGTAATATAGATAGATACCGCATTAACAATTGCAATCTACAAATATTAAAAATATGTCTTATATTAGGTATACATAGGTGTATATTATATTGATTAAATTTCAAAATGTTCATAATATATAGATGTTGGCAGATAACTAATATATAAAACACTAAATACTAAAATAGTCTTCTTGCTTCTCTCTCAGTATTAAGGTAGGTGTATAAGTATGTCCCCTTAACGAACGTGTCACAATGAACTCCATTTCAAAATTCTAGGCAACACTTTATAATGGCTTATTAATATTTTATTACACTCTATAAAATCATGGTTAATTTGAATTCTATGATCGAAATATTTTTAGTAATTTTGAAATTTGTATTTCGGACCAGGGTGGCCGACCCTACATAGTTGGGAGAGAAGGCGAAGGAGAAGAAGAAGAATTTTGTAATTTGTATTAAAAAAATATCAGTTGATACAATGATACACCACATGGTATCATGTTAGCACCACAATTATATTCACGAGCATGTGCATTAACAGCCGATGCATTCCTGTATTTAGACGCTCCTTGTTTTTCTATCGATCGTTTAGGTATAATAGGTTAAAATTATGTCGTGGAAAACATACTATATAGGTAAGTACGGCATACGATATACAAGAATCCACATTTCTGTTTAAAATTCATCAATAACTATTTAAAACTGTGCTGTCTATCGATGGATAATTATTTAATCTATCGATAATACAATATATAGGTACATAATATATTATGTCTATTACTGTATAGACGGAGATAACAAATTTCAGTATCACATTCTCGTATAAACTGCAGTAATAACAATCGTTATAAGTGATAATGTATAATGACTTGTACGAGTTGTACGATTATTCATATATATTTTTGTGTTTGTATACATAATTTGTAAACTTACATATATACGTATAATGGTACCATGGTGCATGTTGTTTGCAGATGATATAGTACTGATAGGAGAAAGTCCTGAGGAAGTGAATGGTAGACTTGAAGAGTGGAGGGAAGCTCTGGAAAGTAAAGGACTAAGGATTAGTAGGAG
>JAIPRL010013682.1:0-10274 GCA_025469235.1 Pemphigus obesinymphae
TTTATACCCTAATTAATATTCTTACATCATACTTTATATAATAATTTTAAGATATTCCTTTAATTATTTAATGGGATATGATTATATAATTATGTGCAATTAATTTTATAATTTGATATAATAATGGTGTATACTTATTTTTAGATTAGTTTTTTTTTTTATATAATATTATATGATATATCGATATCATGACAGGAGTATTACTTAGATAGGTACTAGTATGCATTACATATTAAATATTATAATATACTCTTTATCCTAATTAATGAATAATAACCTTCCTTCTGATGTTGTTAGAAGGGATCTCAGGATTGGTTAAGTCTGAGAGAATTGACAAAAATATAAAGAATAACTATTATAATATAATAATGCGTACTGTCGTCCAGTGAACAGTGAAAGTTAATTAATTTTTATGCGTATGTTAACTAACAATATATTTTATAACCTGTGAAGAAAAACCCGAAAAACTAAATGAGTAATGCAATATATATTTACATTTAGTTTCCGATACTGTGTGTCTCGCTAAAGGTTAATACACTTTGATATATAATATATAAAAATGCATATCATAATATTGTTTACATATTATATTTGAATTTTCCTAATTTTTTCTATTAATTCCTCTTTGACAATTTCAAAGTTTTCATTGGTGTCTGTAGATTTAAAATACAATCATTATTATACCTATATATAATATATACCTATATTATTTAAATAAATTTATTGCTTTTAGCAGTAAAAATATCAAGTAAGGCAGTTCTTCGCAGAAACTTTTGTACATAAATTCAATAAACCGTAAGGTTATCAGTGTGTGCAAATTATGGTAATAATCAAAATTTAGGATTTTATTATCATATTTTTAAAATTATATTTAACACCTTTCTATTTTTAACTACAACAATTAGGTTAAATTGGTCTGGATTGACTTTCATTTTGATAGTGGGTTATTAAAATTAAAGAAGTGTATGAGATAACTCTAAAATAAAAACAAAATTTGTTTTAATTTGTTTAAATATAATAATGTGTAGACACAAATTATTTTAGCAATTTACTTATTAGTTACATTTTTTTACAAGCGTAAAAGTTATAAGCGATATGATTCATCATCATACACTATTTTATAATACTTAAAGAAATCTGAAAAAATCATTTTATGTGTGTCTATTTATTTTTATATAATTTATGATTAGGGATCATATTAATATTTTTATACAGACGTGGTAAATAAATACCTTTTTAAAATTTACAGATAATATATTCAATAGTTAACACTATAGGATGGTAGTTGTATATATAATTATGTTTATATGGGTACAACATAACTCTATCCGGGGAGGCCCACCCCAATATGAGAAAGTTTAAACGAGGTCTTATCAAGGATACCTATCATTAACTAGAACACCATTTCAACACCTAGCACAATATTTGTTTAGCTAGTACGTATCAAATTTCCTAAATATGATGTCGGTTTTTTACCAACCAAAATGCCAGACAGATAAAATTATTTCAACCACACATTATTTTTTAACGATTTTAGTCAACACGGCATGCAAGTCCCTGAAAGTATAAGACTCTGCCATAGTCACATATAGCTGAGATAATTTGGAAGAGTTGAGAGAAATGTATGAAACCGTGTGAATTTCCAATTGAAATTAGCGTATATTAAATTTTTATTATAATTTTCAACACTCGAAAAACTGAACAAACAAGAACACTACATAAATAGAAGTATCTATGCCACAATTGTGAAATTTTATCTAGGATACCTATCATTAAGTAGAACACCAATTTAACACCTAGCGTAATATTAGTTTAACTAAAACAGCCTCCTTCATTAATTACAACAAAAGTTCTTATATTTTTTTATTCTTTGGTAATTATTTAGATATTTTTTAAGATAAACAATATTTTACCATAAATACTGCTTTAAGAAAAAATATATTGACATTAAAACTGTAGTAATTATTATAGCCCCTGTATATATTTTGATAATATTATTATTATTTTCTAAATTCTGTGTGGGGTATTATAGGTACCTAAATTCAAATACACAATTATATTTATTAATTTATTTGAGAAGTCGAAAATCTGTTTAAAAACAATAAATATGTGAATAATTTATTACTTTTGAGGGGTTTTTTGACCTCTCGAGTTCTACATGTTAAAAAAATACATAAATTATCTAAGGTAAGGTATATGAATAAGAATCAATAAAAAAACATGTTGTGTCCCATTTGTTAATACACTACAATGTCAACATGTTAACAAAATATAATTTTTTCAGACATACATATTTAGCCAAAATTTAACAATTTATGTTGAATTGGTTGTATTGTGTTATTCTGATATTAACAATATGAATGTAATTATTTATATGGTCTTATAAAATCGGTAGTGGCTATATATAATTAAAAATAGATCTAAGATCTAAGATAATTAAGATTTAAAATGGTTAATAATTAAAAATTATTAATAAATAAAATATTTTATATTTATATATTAGAATGTTATATAACTATCTGAAGAATAGTAATTATTTTGTTGTTTAACAATGAATTTGCATATACAATTTCATTATTTATGTTAATATCTGAATGATTAGTGAATGTTTTAAATTAACTATAACTCTATAAAGAATTTAAAAACGATATCTTATTCTATTATATTTACCATATAATATTATATAATTTTAGTCTACATAAATTCAAATTGTATTGAAAATGTAAGGTGTATCATTTATTTACAAAAAAGTCCAGTCCCTGAGTGTCAACTTGTATATTTTAGTATAGCAACTTTCCTATGGTAATTATTTAAAACGTAATATATTGTATATATAAATAATAATAAAATGTAAATATTTTTATTTATACACGTATACAATATACATAATTGAATTCATAAATACCCAAATAGACAAAAATCTAAATAACCACGAAGGACAAATTAGTGTATCAAAGTTTTATGCATCAAGACGTATAAAACATTAAATTGATTGTAACATATGTAGAAAGTAGGAATCCATTATACTAATATATGTACATTTAAAATTCAAACGTAATATTTTTTATTTTAATGATTAATTTTTATCTTATTTATTATTATAGTTTTACATAAATGAATAATGTATATTTATTCCTATATTAAACAACTACATAATATTAATATTTGGAAGACGGATTTTCATTAATTTTTAAATTTATCTACTATCTATTATTTAATTAATATATACTTTATCTTTAAGAGTTTTTGTTGTATGCATAATTTCAATATATCCATTTGACATTTTTCTTTAATTATTCAAGTAATGTTTTAATAATCTCCCTTACATTATCAATGTAACATTCATACAATATTCCACAGACATCTAAATAGTCACCAATATCTTAAAACTAATACAATATTATAAATATAATATACAAATATAATATAATGTATAATTTAAAAGTATAGAATTTATTGCTTAAAAAAGGTATATTTATTGTTATTTCTGCTAATTTAATATCGTTGTAAGTTTATTTTAATTCGCTATGCAATCAATATATTACACATACATAATCTAAGATCTAAGATAATTAATAATTAAATAATTAAAAAAAATAAAATACGCATTACGTGTTATGGCATATTTTTAATGCCACGTTCTGGCCATTTGAAAATAATAAAACAAGTTTTGGACAAAATTATAATGATAATAACTATTGCAACAATATAGGTGTAGAGATTTTTGTTAGGATATTCATTATACATAAACGTTATTTGAAACATTTCTGTTTAAAAAATTGCCAGAATGCATCGTGTTAAAAATTCTTTTCAAACAAAGTTTTCAAAAGATATTCCTCTTCTTTATATTTATAGAAGTTATTTAAACTGTTATCATATAAAATTTTCAAACGAAATTCTCCAACAGTATCCATATGACTTGAGCAGTTAGTAGTTATAAGTTTAGAACCATCTGATAAATGAAATTAAAATTATAGAGATTAAATTGAATACAATTTTGTGAACATTTTTGAAATATCATAGTTTTTTGGTATATAATGCAATACCTATGTACCTATTATGTATAATATAAGTAATATATTATATTTATGTAATATGTACTATATAGTATTCAGAATTGATCCTTTTTTCAGAGCAGTAGCAGATATGTGCATGAAGTGATAATTTTAATATATAACACATGTAAAGGTGTCCTTAATAATATTCCATATTTTAAAGATAACAATTCTCATTTTAAGTATTATAATACTTTTACTATATTTTCCATCAGATATATGAACTCAGCGATATTTATGGCAGATTATTATTTCCTATTAGTCTTATATTCTATATAAATTACGAATGTTATTATAATTAATATATATAACACATATATTAAAAAGTTAATAAATTTACAGTTTAAAACTTTTTCAACAAAATTATATAATATGTAGTTAATTAAAATTATTTGAATGCATTTTTATTGACAATTTTATTGTTTTTTCTCTTTTTACTAGCATTGTATGCATATTAGTTTTTCAAGTATTTTATTTATATCCATTAGGTTAAGAATAAAAATCATCTTGTCCAACTAATTCTAAATATATAATATTAATTATACTTAAACGATTAAAAACCACAAAAAAAATAATAAAAAATATACATCATAAAATAAATATCACAGTAACATCAAATGTAATTCAAAATTATGAAGACTGTTATTGGGTTTAATATCTGTTGCTTTAAAATATAACATAGTATGAATTTTCATTCAAACATCAAAGTAGAGGCATACAAAATATTATTCTGTAATTTTACAGTAAATTTAAAATAATATTATCCTAGAAGGCAAGAAAACATTGTTTTTTTTTAAATATTTTACTATCAATTTTATAATGTTAAATATATATGTATACCTACTGCAATGAATGACTTATTTTGATTTTTAAATGGCAAGTGTGTGGTACTATAGATTGGTCTAGAAACTCTACTGATGGCAATATAAAACTATAAAATTAATATATCCGCATATTTCCTGATATTATGGTAAAGATTAAATTATTGAAATCATTTCATAATATGCCTATTTAAAAATTATGTCATTACTCATCTATTCTATATTACTACTAACTATTTTTTTATTATTTAGTTTTGGTACATTTAGTATTTAAACTCGGAGCTTTTGATAAACAACATGTATGTGAGCCAAAAGTAGAATTTCATTGTACTACAATTTATTATCAGTACAAACAGAAAAAGTTTCATATTATAAATTATTTTTTTTTCATGATTTATTACTATTTAAGAGTGTGTAATTGAACCTCTGGCATGGCATTGTGTTCTCTAAGTTCTCATGTATATTTATTACACCCAATAGAAAAGGGTTTAAGTGGCCTCTGGCGTGGTTTTAACCCGTAAGTCTGATTATAAAACAAATAATAATAAAACATGAAAGGAAATAATACTTTCCATATATTTTACATTAAAACATTGATATTTGACAAATTGTGGCACATCATATAATGAATTGTTTATAAAATAACATATTTACTAAATATCAATAATAATAGTCTTTGTATCACAACAACATAAAAGTTGAATCTTCGCTATATAACTATTTTATAATATTAAAATAAAAAATGTAATTAAATTTAGATTAGTACATACATACTCTTTAAATATGGTAAAAATTATATTAATTATAAAATTGTATTTAAAACATTAATTATATATGAATTATTTAATATGGCCTCAGTTCTAGGGTTTGGATTATTTTATATTAACACAGAAATATTATAATTTGTTATTTAAAAAAAAAATTACAAAACCTCTATACATATAACATTATACTAAACCTCATTTAAGAGTAAATAAAAACTTGTCAGACGTCATAACTTTGAATTATAGTTGAGTTCCATGGTCAATGTTTTTTGAAATTTTTTTTTCAATATTTGCAAATAAATAACAAAAAGACAAAAAGTAAAGAGTTTACAAAACGAAAAATCTATTTTTTTATAATAAATAGTTGTTATTATTATTATTATTAACAACTAATTTGACAATTTAATATTGTTAGTAAATATAATATAATAAAAGCTATATTTGTATCTACCATAAATAGTTTTAATACTATAGTTATAGTATTGGTCTGGTCGATTATACAATAAATTGTTTAAATTTTTTAAATAACTGATTAATTGATTAATCCTAATAACCAAATAATCTAATATTTATAATCGGAAAATATAAATAACTTACTCACACTAATAAATTTTTATGAGACACACACAGACATACATTGGCTGTAAATAATTATTAAATTGCCTAATAATACTCTTTAGAAATGGACCATTGTCAACACATCAACCCTCAGTTCCATGTATAAGTTTCTTATACATTAGGCAGTATGAGTTAGAAAAGTAGACACTGGGTTTTATACCATTATAAATTATATGTTCGGTTTAAAATATTTTGAATTCTTTGTATACAAAATGTTTTTATGATTTCAAATATTTGCTCTCTATATTATCAATTTCCTGAATTATTTTTAATTGTTAATCATTTCATTGGTATCTTATGACTACTAGCCATTCCAGATGATGTATATTTATTTTTTCCATTTTTAGATAATTAATAAAAAATATATATATTTTTTTAATTCATTAAAAATGTACAAGAGTACAAGAGTGAGAAGTCTGTGTGGAGAAACTGAGGATTTCAGGGTCAGAGTGGGAGTACATCAGGGTTCATCTTTGAGTCCTTACTTATTTTCCCTAGTAATGGATCGATAGTAGACAAAATGAGAGAGAATAGGTTAAGAAGGCTCGAGCATGTATTAAGGAGGGAAGAGACTGAGGCAGTAAGATTAGTAAGGGAAATGCATGTTGTTGGTAAGAGAGAGAGAAAAAAACCGAAAAAGAGATCAGGGGATGTGATGGCGAGTGATATGAGGAAGGTGGGAGTAAGTGAAGAAGATGCGGTAGATAGAGTTAAGTGGAAGTGTAGGACCAGGGTGCCCGACCCCAAATAGTTGGGAGAGAAGGCGAAGGAGAAGAAGAAGAATTAATTTTAAAAAGCTTATATTTTGACCTGCTGGTCGTACTTGTATAATTTTCATTGTATTTATAATATGTTTCATAGAAAATGTTAATTTGTAAAATGTCTCGTCCACTCACTATTTATATGCAATATGTAAACCTCTGTTCACAATAATAATCTTGTAAGATTGAAATTACTTTTAAAAAATCTATGAGATGTTCAGAACCGAGATTTTCACTTTCACCTCTACGGTAAAACTAAACATTAATTTTAATTTATCAAAAAATAATTGTTACCTATTTCGATATAATTTATTTTAATTGATGTATTTTATAATGTATATAAATTTAAAGAAATGTTTTACTCTTAATGAACTAGGTGCTTAGGAACTAAGTGTTATTCACATTAACCTTATATTCAACCAAAAAAAAAAAAAAAAAAAATATATATATATATATAATAAATAATTATTTATTTTCAAAAATTCATAAATTCAGAGTTTATAACCGTCCCTCACTTTTATACATAATATTACATAGGAAGTCAACCATTTTGATTATGCATATATTTTTTTAATTTTTAAGTTTTTTTTTTCATTTTAAGGGCAGTTTGCAAATATTTTTATTTAGATTAAAAATAATTTTTTTTACAAAAGAAATATTTCTACAAATTTAATCTACCATTGAAAAACCATTTTTTTTTAAATTTAATATGAAAAGTTTTTATTTTAACCAGCTGGTCGTACTTGCATAATTTTCAAAGTATTTATAATAAGTATCATGGACAGAAAATGAATGTTTAGTAATTCAGTGTTTGGATGAATAATCGTAATTAAATGTAATAATTTTACATATTTTAGATTCTGTGAAATGTATGGAACGCATTGGTTTTATAGCAACTTATTAATTTAAAAAAATACATTATACCAAACTTTGCTGATTTATCGTATTTAAAATGTAACAAATATCATTTATTTTCAAATTTAAAAAAGAACTATACATTACCTTGTCTCAAGGTGAAAAAATGATGTATTAACTTCTACCATATATATATCTTGACGGATTTTTAAAATTTAAACATAATTATCAAGGCATTATATTGTACTTTTTGAAGACATTTTAGTTTATCAATGATGTGTGGTTTTATTTGGATGTATTGATCTATATACTATTTAGTATTAAATAGGAATAAAGTAGAAGATTTGGAGTACACAATTGGAGAACAAGAAATTTATCAACTCTATTTACTAATTATAGTACTAATAAAGAAAATAATGGTAGTTCCGTACTTGGCTTTAAATTAGCTTTTAATGTTCCCTACGTGGCTAAAAGATATGATAAAGCATTTGGTTTACATTTTGATAAATATGATGATAAGTAATCTGCTCCTGGTGTTCTGTCAACTAATGTAATGTAAGGTACAAAATCTATTTATATACAATATAAACACTTTCGTTCAGAATTATATTGTTGTAATTTAGAAATAGTTTTTTACAAAATCTATGAGAGGTTCGCCACTGAAAATTTGATTTTCCCATCTATTGTAAAACTAAACACGAATTTAAATTTCTAAAATAAATAATTATTACTTATTTTGATATAATTTATTTTAATTAACGTATTATATAATGTACTATTCAAAAAAAAAAAAAAAAAAACTGATTTATTAATAAAACATAAAACCAGTAATAGGATATTTAACTACAGAAAAAATAAAATCAATCATATTTATATTAAATAAAAAAAAGTAGATTTATGATAAAATGATATTAATAGGTACTTATAAATTGATTATTTTATTATGTTATTACAGTGTAATATAAGGAATTACATAAAACAGCTATGAAATAATAATTTGTTCCTTATTGATTAAAGCCATTATAATTTAATTGTTTTAAATTTTTATAATGAACCACGTAATTCTGTTTGAACGATAAAACGATAAAATAGATAAAAGTTTACGACTCTTGAATTTGGTTCATAATGACTTTGGTATAAAAATGTAAATATAAATGTTCATTATATTATTATCCGATAATTTGAATTAACATTTTAAAACAAATCGTAATACCACCCAACACCTTTGTATTGTAAATCTGAAGAATTGATTTATGGTCCAAACATATGTGGTCGAAATAAGATTTATGAGGATTTTTATTAAATCAATACTGTCATAATGTTGTGAGTTGGCTATAACATTAAATGTAACAGACTGATTTGTTCTAACTCTTTTGCCGTTTTCTAACATTAAGAGCATTTAATAACATTGTAGGCGTTCCTGTTTAATTTATATAATATTTTAGTGTAAAAGAAATGTTAGACCAAGAACAATCTAATATACACATCATCTGAATTAAGTGTATTCAGACAAAGATCTCCATGGGTTTAAAGAATATCAGTAAGAAAAAAAATATTTATGTTTAATTTAAAATCTGAATATTTAACTAAAGCGCTTACTTGTATATTAAATGGTTCCAAACTTTCTGTGTGTGAGAGTAATCATCATCACTATTATCATTTTCTATTTAAGAATGATACAATTTCGACTTTGAGAGGAATGCCATTTTTTAAATTACTTTCCAGTTATTCTCGTTATCGTGGGGAAGAAATCTTTGAGAATAACCAAATTGATTGCGTCTAACAGGAAAAATGTTAATGCTTCCCTAATCAGCCTTTGATTTTTAGTTAGATTATTAGCTATTGTTTAACGATTCTGAGATAATCTAAAAGTATCAATGAATTTTATATACAATTTGCCTTCAATTTGCTTACTAATTTTCGCCAGAATTAATTTTTTTAGCAATAGATATATTTGATTCCATTTAGTTTTGTGAAGCATTTCTATTTATGTAAATCACCAGTTTCGGGGGGAATTTTATGTTTTTATTTGATTTTATTTCGGATGATATTATAATCAATTTTTACATAAAACCCGAAACACACAAGTTTAAGTAATAATATTATTAATTATTTGTGTTAACAAAAAGGCTTATAGATAGAAATTGGTTAATTTTTCATTAAGGATTATCATTAACACCCATAGAAATAAACAGTAATCATTAATCACCACAGTTACATAATCATAAACATAACTATTGCGTGATTGATAGCTAACCCTAAAAAAAAGGTATCGTTTTAATTAGAGTGTAATACTTATCATAGTTCCATTCGTTAAAATATATATTGATTTATTCAGGGTTACCATAAATTAATACTACCAAAAATTTTAAGCATAAACCTATGAGTTTTGGGTTAGGC
>JAIPRL010013683.1:0-10272 GCA_025469235.1 Pemphigus obesinymphae
TGTGTGTGTGTGTGTGTGTGTGTGTGTGTGTGTGTGTGTGTGTGTGTGTGTGTGTGTGTGTGTGTGTGTGTGTGTGTGTGTGTGTGTGTGTGTGTGTGTGTGTGTGTGTGTGTGTGTGTGTGTGTTTCTGTGTATTATGTATGTATGTGCAGATTTGATACCTTTTTTCATATTTTAATAATACAAAATATTTTGTTAAATTTTTCGCTCACTCTATTCTCCGAATTTTCCATTCCTCACTATGTTTAAAACTATATATTTTTTCTCTCTCTCTCTCATCATTATGTTGTCAGGAAACTAAGGATAGATTTTATTTATATTTAAATATAAAATTTTTATTAAATTTTGTTTTATAAAAAATCTTTAAAAATGAATTTTATAAAATTGAATATGTTATATTATATGAAATCATGCAATATATATATATATATTGTAACCAATGAAATTATGTATTTTGATAACTATATTGTATGTATAACAATAATTATTGGTTTAATTTTTTTTTTTACTTAATAGGTATGTATTTATTTATGGGTCCTATTCTATAACGAGTTATTTTTATTAGATACATATTATATTTTTAGGATTATTAATTTCTATTCTAATGGGATTATTTTTATAAATTTTTGAATACCTATAAATAACAGCTTGGCGAATACAAACACTTAAGAAAATTTCATTGTACATATCGTAGTGATATTTTTTTCCCTTACTCAAAATCGTTCCCTTAACTTTCAGTATAACTTGAAAATGAAATTAATATTTGTTTTTTTTCCACCCTCAATAAGAATTTTTGTTTATAAATAATCCATAATAATTTCTAAAATATGAGATTATAATTTTTTTCCCCAAACAAAAATGAACATACTTGGTTTTTATTTCTATTGAAAATAACAAATTTACTTTATATACGTACGAACATAAAAACAATTACAAATACCAAAAAAAAAAAAAAAAAAAATGAAATTTTTGATGACCCGTATATAACTTGAAATATGAGGTCATAATATTTTTTTCAAACATAATACATGTTGTATATTTGGCCTATATATATATATATATTATATAGTATATAATATGTATATACTGTATATATATTTACATGTGTGCATATATGCACGCCTGTATATAGATAGTTATAATATATGCCGATGCAGTCTAAATCGATTACGCGACTCGTCTAAATTCAAAATTGTTTATGTTGCACTTTTATACCAAAAATGTTGATTGTAATAGTTAGTGTCGCTCGTGGGAGTTAAATGCAAGAAACCTCTTGGAGCGAGGAGTTTTATACCCATCATTGTGCTCTATGTTTCGATTTTATTAAAGTGCTTTATACCAAGTTTAACTACGGTTTTATTTTTATTTTATGGTAGCCTACGAACCTCCGGGAGTGTGTTCGTTCGTAATATTTACTTTGATACCTGTCAGTCATTATATTGACCTTGGGCGTATTCAAGTTAAACTACCCTGAGCTAATCGTGATAGTCTGCTCCTTGGGTCTTAGTTTTAACTAGATTATTCGCTAGGACGTAGGTCCTGAACTAAGTATGACAGTTGTGTTTTTTTAAGGACAATAACGACAAGATTTATAAATCCTGTATTTTCAAACATTAGAGTGCATTTTATTATTTTCGTGTTAATCACGTACGCGTTAATCAGACGAATATATAGAGATGTCCCTACAATACCACGATATTTCACTTTGCCCAACGTTCCCCTAGTTGATATATATTTCAATATTTCATAGTAAACGTATTTAACAGGTTGACCGCCGCGAGGTTCTTTTTGAGATCTCTGTGATCTACTCGCTAACGCCACGGGAGGTTTTTAAAAAAAAATTATAGGATCGTTTTGAAAATTCACTCATACATGACTAATTAACAATATGTATGGTGAATTAAAGTTGAGATCCAAAATGGAATCTCGTAGCGATGACGAGTACTTTTCGAAAAAAATTAGTCAATACTCCTGCCAAAATGAGATCCGAAATAAAGTCTCAAAATAAAAATAATAATTTTAATTTGTCGACACATGGATCAAAATTCTGTTTGATCTAGGATAATTTATAGTCATTATAGAGTATGTTATACTAAATAAAAATGTTCATTTTCTACTTTTAGTAAATATATTTTAATATATAATAGGAACCTATGGCGTATAAGCTAAAAAGTGTAAGATTAATTTGAGCTTTTTTTATTCCATCTCTGTAAATACATGTAAAAAGGGACCAATTAAAAAATACCTATATAATTAGTAGGTAATAATGTGATAAAATAAAACAACTTAAAAATCAAATTAACATTTTAAATAAATGAAAATAACAGTGTTTGCTCACTATTCATTTTGATTATTGGCCAGTCAATGAGGGGTTTGTACTTAAAAAAATCATAAAGTTTTTCTAACTTGGCAAAAAGTTTCGTCTTGGGGTACTGATTAATTAAAAAAAAGTGACCATCGATATGAGATTCCGAACAAAGGTTTCATAGAGGGCAAAGGTCACAAAATAGCCTTTTCGTAAATATCTCGCTTTTTAATGATCACATAAAAAAAAGTTAAATACATAATCTGTAATGGAAATAATTGTCTACAAAAAAGATAATTTACATTTATCGTATACAATTGACTGTTTTCGAGGTAGGTATACAACATTCAAAACGTCCATTTTTTGAAAAATTTATAATATGACGGTATGTTACATATATTATCAATGATATAATGTATATAAACGTTCGTATATATAACGTGCCTGTAGAGGTTTTGATGTGTATTAAATATATAATTTTATAGAGAATTCTCTCCTCTAGAATTTTAAACCTTACACTTTTTGTCGTACAACCTATAACCTATAATATATAATAACCTATAAAAAGTGAGATATTCACACAAAGGCCATTTTTTAAAAACTAAAAAAACCATATTTTTAAAAAAAAAACCGGACGTTTTGAATGTCGTATACCTCGAGAACGTTCAATCATACACGAAAAATGTAAATTATCTATTTTATCTACAGGTTATGTATATAATTTTTTGTCGTGCAATCATTAAAAACTGATATGTTCACTAAAAGGATATTTTGTGATCTTTGACCTTGAAAAAACCTTTGATGTAGACTCGTTATGGATGGCGAATTTGTGCGTGTTATTTATAATGAAGATGCTAAAGACACTAAACTATAGTGGCTTTTAGCATCAATATCAATATTTTAAATCATAACCAATCGGTTATTGAATCACAAGACTTTAAAATAACATATATTTACCTACATAGATTGAGATTTCAGTACGACAGTAAGACTTGCCAAAACAATTACATAGATATATAATTGGGATAAAGGTAGGTACGCGGAAAAAAATGTATACAATTTTAACAAGCATTGTCAAAAATAATATAATAAAACTTTTTTTTTTCAATCATTAATTTTTAAATTTGCCAAAAATAAGTAATCATAATTTTATTAAAAAAATTTATATATACCCGACTATAGTCAAATATAATTTTTATGGCGATTCTCTGTGATGGGTTTTATACACAGGCAAAAAATAATAATTTTTTCCATCGAAAACTCCGTATTTTTGATCGACTTTTTACTTCTTTAATATTATTATTTCTTAAAAAAGTTTTTTAAAATAAAAAATTTCTGAATATTTAGGATGTGATATTATATATTATAATTATTTGTAATAATAATGTATTATATTATTAATTATGTATAATTTATAGTATAATATATTAGTATTATATTAATTATAATTAATATAATTGTTTAAATTATGTATTATTGGTGGGTACTAAGATTGTAAAATATACTTTGAACCTTCTCTGAAATTAAAATCTTAATTCGGCCTTTGTATACATTTATACAATTATATTTTTATGTTTACTCTATGTCTATATTCAGTGCCGGGTATAGGGGGGGGGGAGCGAACCGAGACACTCGAGCCGGGCGCCATTATGAGGGGGCGCAAAATGTAAAAATATTTAAACTTTTCGTCCGCTTTTGGAAGTGGGGTCCCATTGATTACTTAATTTTTAATAGGAATTTTGGTATAAATTGATAAGAATGACCATTTTTTTTTTTTTTTTTTGCTTATTAAAATCTAAAAGGGGGCGCTACAATTATTTTTGCCGATATCGATTTTTTATCGATATAAAATCACAATTTTAACGTTATTGTAATATACCAACACACGTGAACGATTCGTTTGGAATATGTGCTTTAATTTTAATTTCCTATATTAAAACCAGAGATTATAAAGATCTATTTGAGGGGTGTAAGTCTAACTTTTGTGAATAATACTAATTTATCAGTGTAATTTTTTTAATAGGACGCTACACCAGTGGCGGTAATAGAGGGCGGGCAAGGTAGTGAAAGAGCCGTACCCAAATTTGGTTTTTTCCCACCTTTGCTCTACCTGTTTAAGACCAAACGATAATTTAAACTTCAAATATATACAAATGCCGTTTTCCATCTGTTTCGCTGTGCAATTTATCGTAATATTTTTTTTTTTTATGTGCACTCGTTTAGATATACACCACAGAATTCTTTTATTTTGTAGAACATTTTGGTAAATACACCATCATTTGATTTGATTTCGAATTCAGTTATATACTATCAGTAAACGCTATAATATAATATCGTCCACGTATTTCAATAATTTACACTATACCCGCGCAGACGGTATCGCACTACATTCGTGTAACTATAACACTTATTGATATGGTTGAAAGTCACTCGTTACTATAGTGTAGATAACAAATACATTGAATATATTATATATAAAGTATATAAAATATGTTAAAAAATCTATTTATGCGATTTTCAATGCTATAATTTAATGTTTTTCACATATCTATTACGCAATTTTATTATTATTATTACCTATTTAAAACTTTCATTTTTCTCTATTTGCGTACATATAGAGTCGTCCTATAATAAAATCATATTAAATAAATAAAAATTAAATAAAAAAACTTTTGCCTACAAAATATAGAATAAAAATTTACGAATTCACGTAAATTTTCAAAATTAAATTTGGACTACTTAAAGTATGCTTATTTTTATTAATTAATTTTTACGGACAGGGTCGTTATGTTTAAAACGTCAGAAAAAAACATGGATTTCGTTTAAAAGTAAAAAAAAAAATCATTATATTTATATATATTTCATGCTGCGTGTGTTTAAGTACCTACCGTTATTTCAACATTTGCCTATCGAAACCGCTATAATAGGCGTTTGGAGTATTAATTGTACAATATTATATTTTTATTCTACGGAATAATGTACATAATACTTATATGTAATTGAATTTGGAATCAGATTAATATTTCGTGTTGAGGGTACTCCGGCGGCCGCTGATCTCTCTAGGCCTTTATACAAAATCTCATAAAATAAAGTGCACAATACCGTTTAATTTATACGTTAAATTTACAAAGTCTGGGCGCCCGTGTAATTGACCTATTTTTGATATTCTGCGTACATATTTTTAAATATTTATATATAATATACGAGTATATATATGAGGCAAAATACAATAGGTACACAACCTTGCTAAGGCGGAATCGCTTGTGACCGGCCAACTTTTCAGTCTTAGCAGGTTTGACGGGTTTCACAAAAAGAAAAAGAAGAAGACGAAAAAATGAAAAACCACCGAAATTCAAATTAACGTATCTTTTTTTCGTGTACATAATATTATTGTAATATATATATATGTGCATTCGTCATGTGTTTCTATATAATTTGATACAGAACGTTGCGAACGCCGGGCAGCTCGGATAAAAATTTTAATATTATCATCGTATATGAAGTAGGTACGTGACGGTGCCCGGTAGTATATTATTTATGGGTATGTATATTTCCCATTTATATTATATTCGACTACACGATGGCATATCGTTATAAACATGGATATGTATTAAAAAAAATTTTGTTTAAATAAAGATTATAAAATATTACCAGATAAAAACGAAACGCACACGAAAACAAAAAAAAAAAAATACTGTATCAAATCAACGACGTATCATATCGCATAATATACTACGTAATTATTTTAGTATGTACAGCGAAATTATATATATATATATATATATATATTATTGGTATATGTTATAAATAGGTATATAATATATGTATATGAATATATACATGTTCGCGTGTACATTAACAGATCTAAAAATGTCATCATCAAAATTATTATAAATTATCGTCGAAATTATAAATTGTGTCAACGTTACATTTTTTCTAATTATTATTACCGTTAATAAAATTATGATGATATTATGAGGTATTCAGTCTCGCTCACGCGGGAGTACTCGCAAGAGACCTCCGAAAAGGCCAGATATAATATTTATGTTATATATTGATATATACGTATGTTTACGATTGAATTATTTGAATTAAAGTATTTTGTAATGAGTTTTGTTTTAATTATTTTAGATTTAGATTTATCAACAAGCACTATAACAGAGTTGATCCCCAAACGGAACTCAAAGCTCCACGACTCCGTGAGATTTGGATTTTTTTTTGCCGTTCGGTACATTAAACGTAGATATACCAAGGATTCGACAACCTGCACGACCAACGTCGAAACGGAGCGAAGATTTCACTTCAAGTCACTGGATTTTTTTTTATTGTACGACCGAGTGCAAATTTTACCATGTGTACCTATTTTTTTCCGCTCTGAGTGAAATTTTTTTTTGGATTTAACTAAACTTGTATTTGTGTGCAGAAGTTTTTACCTACATTTTTCCCCCTCCTATGTTTAGTGATATGTTTTATTTTACGTGTAGAAACGCGTTTTTCTAATTTTTTTTTTTTTTTTTTTTTTTTTTTTTTTTATTTTATTTTTTATATAAATTATATAACCTACATTTCCAAGTTTTGAGTACGAATTTTTTTTTTTTTATGTGTTTGAAATACGTTTATTGAGTTTTTTTTTTTATTGTATGTTTAATGTATAAAAAAACCTACATTATTCCGTATCTGATTAATACAATTTTGGACATACCAGATATAGGTACATTTTTTATTATGAGTGTAAAATTCGTTTTTAAATTTTTATTTTTATGTTTTATAGAAAAAAAGTACATGCTTTTGTTTATGTGTTTATGGTGATTTTCACACATTTACATTTTTGCCACTGCGACTAGGTAGAATTTTTACTGAAAGCTAAGTTTAAAAAAAAATAAAAATTTGGTATAAAATAATAATAAGGAAATTTATTTTTATATATAGGTATCGTTATTATTATTTAATTTTTTTTTTTATTTTAGCTTTATATAATATTTTTTTTTTTATATAGGAAATAATGATTAAACGATATTAGAATTTGTGTTGTAGGTAATGATAATAAAAATAAAAATATTAAATTTACAAAAATTAAACATATAATAGAAATCAACGAAATTAAACTTTTAAACGATCAATCATCAGAATCCAACTTTTTTCATAAGATAATAATATAATAAACAACAATTTTATGATGATTATAATATGGAAATAATAGTCGATATTTTTTATTCCTACACAAAATATTCCGGCAATCCGGCATATTCAAGCCGCTATCTGACTGTCTCGGAGAATTGCATTATAATAAAATTAAAATAAAACATATTTTATATGTATTATTTTAATTATCATTATATTATATATATATAATAATAAAAATACATTTAATAACGTATACAATTTAATATGACAGGAAAACGATTGATAGAAATCGCTGATTTATAACAATTATGAATATGCATAGTATTTCTTATTAGTATTAGTTTTTATGAAAGAAAAATATTATGAAATACTATTATACGAACACAGTTTTAGAATATTACAAATACCAGATAATTTTGCATAAAAAATAAAATAATTGTCTTATCGAATACCTTTTTCCATATATATTTTTATTTTATTTTTCCAATAAATATAACAATATGTTTTATTTCTATCTCTCACATTCTATATACAATGAATTTTTTATATATTATATATAGGTATATAGGTATTACTATATTAGTATATATGTACTTACAGGACCAATTACCTTTTTTAACATTTAAATTTTTCTTTACAATAATAATCAATAATTAATAGTAATTAATATTATTTCAAAAATTGTATTTTTTTTAATGTATTTTTCTTCCTTTACAATGATTTATAATATTCGTGTTCTTATATGACTATATTTATATACTTATGAAACCAACTATGGTTTATTTTAATTTTTGAAAATTATTTTAAGCTTATTTTGTTTAATTATTATTATTACCTATACCTATACATTTTGGGATTTTATTTTATTATTTTTTTTTTTTTTTAATAAAATATTATTATTATTATTATTTTAATAAGTTTATATAATACATTTTTTTTTCGTTTTATCTTATTAATATCGGGTTTACTTAAAAATGTTTTAATTCAAACCACAATGCAAATGTATATTTAAACCATTAACAATATTTGTTATATTCACATATTTAATCAAAATTTTAAATGACTCATATTATTCAAAATATGAGGTCATATTTTTTTTAAACATAGCGGACTGTAGTAGGTACAGCGAAATTATATATATATATATTATAAGTATATGTTATAAATAGGTAGATGATATATATGTACATTGTACATGCTGACGTATATATTAACAAATCTAAAAATGTCATTACACCCGCCGAAATTATAAATTGCCAATGTTGAATTATTTTTTCTAATTATTACTGTAAATAAAATTATGACGGTACCTATAATGTTAAGTGTCGATCGCTAAGGGATACTCGCAAGACACCTGCGAAAAGGCGAGATATAATATTTATGTATTATATTAATATACGCTTACGATTGAACTAAAGTATATTTTGTAGTAAATTTTGTTTTATTAATTTGTGTCGCCATATACTTACGTCAAAATTTCTGTTCTTCTGTTTTAATTGTTTTTTTGATTGTTTTTGATAAAATTTAGATGACGAAAAGATGGCGATGTCATACTTCAAACGTATAGCTTAATGTATAGTTATGGTGATATATAAAAAAGTTTTAGTGAGATCTTCAAATTCAGTACATAAATAATAATAATAATAATAATATGATATTATTAAAAATAATCATTGATAAAGAATAAAGATGATGTTCATTGGGTCGCGAATATTTTCTTTCGTCTCGAAAATATCGTAGAGATTAATAAGCCACTGGTTCATTGTGGATTTTTTCTTCATTAGACTTTATAAATTCTCCTTATTATTCCGGTTTCGTATACCACGATCGAATGTACCACTCACAGGTTGAGGTATCTTTTTTAGTAACCGTAATCTATTGATGAGCTCATTTGAATCTAATAATTGGTGCTTTTATAGAAAAATATGTTAAGTCGTAAGTGTAAGTATAGATGTGTAATGTATATTATTATGTATAACGTCGATAGTTTTAATCATAGATGAATGGTATGAGAGAGCAACAATACAGCTGTAGGTGCATAATATATTGTATGTATTGTGTGTATGCACTATGCATATAGGATTATATGATTGAAGAGGTATAATTTATTTATATAAAATTAAACATTTGATGTTGTTAATCAATATTTTGATTTAATCTGCGTATATGGCCTGTATGTATGTATGTATGTATATATGTATATTTGAGGGGTATAATTTCTTTACAAAAAATTATAAATTTTGTTAAATTCAACACTTTATGATAGAGAGAGAGAGAGAGAGAGAGAAATATTCTCATTAATTTAAATAAAATCCAAGTATTTTATGCTTAGGATTAAAATGTGTACAGAATGTGTATTAATATTTTAGGAAATATTTAAATTTATTGGTGAACGTTATAGTATGTTAAACATAGAAAATATGTTAAAACCAGGGAGTCAAAACGGGTTAAAATTTTTCGGGTTTCGGGTTACGGGTTTAAACCGGTTAAAATTTTTCCGGGTTTCTGATACGTGGTTAAAAAATGATTTTAATTTTTTCCGGGTTCCGGGTTCGGTGTTGAAAAACGGTTAATATTTTTTTTGGGTTACGGGTTTCGGGTTTAAAACTGGTTAAAATTTTTTTCAGTTGACGGGTTTCGGGTTAAATTTTTTCCGGTTAATGGGTTTTAGATTCAATTTTTGGGGTTCATTTTTAAGTATCAGGTTCAAAATATTTTTTTTTTTTTTTGAGGATTCCAATAAATATTGTTCATCAAAAATTGATATCAGAATATAATATGTTTCATATGTTGTTAATTAGTCGCAGCAGCCTATTCGTTTTCCTAGACTTGGCTTGGCCGTG
>JAIPRL010013684.1:0-10270 GCA_025469235.1 Pemphigus obesinymphae
TTATCTAAATCGTAGAATTAATAAAATTTCCTATACTTAAAAATAAAAATCTCATACAGAAAATTTGGATAGTTTTGCATAAAGTTAACATTTTAAGTTTTCAAAAAAGTGAATTATTAAGTTAAAAGTTAATTTTAAAAAGAAACGCTTTAAGTAACCTTATTAAAATTAATTTAATTTTAATTTTTAACTCGTTAACACCCAGCCTTGCATATTCGTACATGTGTAGTTTTACCGAAAAATTATGGACAAGCAGATACAATTTCATGAAAAATCATAAAAAGTAATTAGAATTAGAAATTTTTCTTAGACGTAAATTTTTAAACTAAAACAAGTATAATATTATTTTGTATTTATATGCAGGTACTTACATAGTATGTATCCCATATTTTGATAAATTGGCTGACAATCCATCATCTTGTCAAATGTTTTTACGATGTATCCACACTAATCATATTTTCCTCGTTTCCATATTCAAAGTGCATTTTAAATTAAAAAGACATTTATGCAAAAATTATTCTCATACAATTATTTAAAATTTTTACGTACTTTGTTTGAACATGTAGAATATTTGATAATCATATTTCTATAAGTGGTAGTAAGATCGTCTGACTTGTTTTTACGTTGTTTCTATGTAAGTACATATAATTCCTTTAAATATATAAAAAAATAAAATTAGTTAATTTAATTAATATGTAAGTGGTATAACAATCATAAAGTTCAAGACTGCATCAAAAAAAAAAAAAAAATGTTTTTAGTATAAAGAATTTAAAACATAAAAAGTACATTTGTCATTCAAAGTTAAACAAATATACCTCTATGCTATATCCATCGATCAATATTTAAAAAATATTTAACTAATTTTCTTTATTCAACTGAAATAATACAATGAATGATGTAGAATGATTTTAATACAATTTGTATAAGTTTTGCAGTCTCGATCGGTTTATATCTATAAACATATTTAAAGTAATAACAAATACCTACTTATAAATATTAATGAAGACTAGTAAAATTATAAAATAAATATATTGACATAGAATCAAATTAAACGTTAACTATTAAAAACTTCGATGAAACACAAATAGATCAGTGCAGCGAAGGCCAATTTATTTGTTTTATTACTATAATATATTTTTATATATATATTATATATATATTTTTATATATATTTTATTATATTGAAAGATGTTCAAATATCGGATAACATTAGGTAGGTACCTGTACAAAAATTCAAAGGTTCATCATTTTTTAAATATATATTTAAACAGGTAGGTATGTACATGATATATGCTGCTCTCATACATTATCTAATGGATTTCATACTATAAGTATATTTTCTATGTTTTAAAATTATATATTCGTGTTTTTGTTAGATTATTACATTTTTGACTTGTACCTATTGTATAGGTATAGGTATACCTATACAATTAGATAATAAATAGGTACCTAACTATATATAAATTGTATTGTTATTCATACAATTTCATTTATTGATTACCTATATTTTTAGTTAGCAATACTATATAATAATAGTATATTATATATACCTATAGGTACCTGTTTAATAATTTAAAAATGATGAACATTCGAATTTTTGTATAATATCAGATATTTTAAAATCGTTCAATATATCAAACACAAATAAATCGGCCATAATTAATTTTGTATACGATAAAATATTCACTTGCACGTAAAAAGTAGCTAAATATCAATATACGATACGAGAAGTACCTACATATAAATTAATACATTCAATCTAATAATTAGGTTGAAAAAACTAAAAGGTATTGTTACTAGAACTATATTATATAGTTGAATATACTTTCCAAGTTTGTGTACAATTATATATCAAATCTAATAATTAGGTTGATATAACTATACCTACCTATTTTATCTGGGACAATTTATGGATAAAAATTTTCAACAGTATTAGGTATATAGTTAAAATAAACACAACTACATCAATTATATACATTTAGTAGGTACGTCTAATAATGTTATGAGATAGTGTGTAAAGCTACCATGGTTTATGGTTGAATTAACCATTTAAATGTTTATTGTAACTATTTTTTTCTGTAATATTATATGTATATAAATACAGTTTGGAATTAATTAATTGAAAACTTAAAGTATTAGGAGTTAATTATTGATAAATAAAAATGAAATTTTAAAACAATTTGAATATACTTTTATACTTCAGTACATTTAAGTGGTTCAGTGCGTTAAATATTTTATAGCCGCCTATATTAATTGTATTCTACTGTACTATCTCATATTTACTTATAAATAATAATGAAAATAGGATATACATGTTCACAATTTATTATTTGGCAGTCCAAAAGATAAAAAAAAAAATGTTATAATTCTAATAGCATCCAGATTTTTTTTAGGTATATTTGGAGGTCAAACCCGAAATTAAAAATATGACAAAATAAAAATAAAATTATATATTATATTACATTAATATAGTACTAAATTATAGTGATAGTACAAATAACACACTGTGTTTAAAAATGGAAAGGAAAATATTGTTGAAAATCTATAGATCCACTAATTGTAGTAAATTTACAATATTAAACAGGCGGATAGCATAGTGGAAACATGATTTATTATAAAATATATATAAATAATTATGGATAAATTTCTATCGTACAAAGTGTCCTCGATCGATAATCATAATTTACATCGTACATTGTACATCGTACAAAGTGTCCGTTTCCCACATGAATCGGCCTAATATATATACAACAGTATATTTGTGATTTAATTTTATTATTTGTAAAATGTGATAAATAAAACAAATTCTTTTAAAAACGTTTATGAAATTAATTTATTGCTTTTATAGAACGAATAATTAAAAAATATTATGTGCCTGTAGAAACCGGAAATTTAGCACTTTCACAGAGTGGGCATTCTCTAACTTGTTCCCCCTTACGGGTTTATCGAGGAAACGAGAAACACGATACCTTACGGTTATTTCGTTCAACGTTGATGACGACCGTCAATATCCGCGGCCGACGACGTTAGGATCCGATGGTTGGACGTCCGTGCCGTGCCGATTTAGTTCATCGGCCGTTGATGTCGTCGACGAATGTGTGTCCAGGGTATGCGCTCGCAATTATTATCGACGTGAACGGCAAAAGTGACGATTATATTAATGATCCGACGGTAAAACGATGTATACAAACACTATGACAACGCAATACAACGATGAGAACTAACAGAGACTGCACAATATGTTCCATGTATCGTCCGTGGCGACTGGGTGTTCGAATGTTCCAGAAACTTCGATTCCAGGGTTGCGTTCGGGCTCACCGAATAATAATACTGCATGACCTATTTCACCGCCGCTGTGGCAATGCATAATATACGATATACATATACGTACTAGTGCTGAACACCTAATCCAGATCAATCCGTTTCCAAATTGATAAATATGATATAATCCGTTTAATTCGGATTTCAATTACATATTATATATTAAATTCATATGTGTAATTTCATTGTATTATATACTTATATTTTGGAATAAAATTTAATTTTGTAAATTTAAGTTAAAAATTAAATTGAAAAAAAATTAGACAGGACGTTAATGACCCCCGCAGGGTTTTGAATTTGGGTTGATAGAAAAAAAACTTTATTTTTAATTGGATTGGTAAATGTACTAATAGTAAATTAATTCATAAATTATTTTACTAAGGTAATTTAGAGAGAGAAATTTTAAGTAAATTTACCAAAGAGAGAAATTATAATAGTTACCTAATACAAAATTGTGTTAAATACCTACATTTTGAATTCAAATGTAATTTTGTAAATTTAAGTTATAAATTAAATTGAAAAATAATTGGACAGGACGTTAATGGCCCCCACAGGGTTTTGAATTTGGGTTGATAGAAAAAAAAACTTTATTCTTAATTCGATTGGTAAATGTACATATACTAAATGATTGCACATATTTTTTCTATTAAAGTAATTTAGAATGAGTGTAAAAAATACTTTATATGGATATAGAGAATGAAATTGCAATTAAATTTAACAAAAGAGAAATTTTAATAGGTACCTGATACAAAATTATATTATATACGTAATTTTGGATTAAAATTTAATTTTGTAAATTTAAGTTATAAATTAAATTAAATTGAAATATAATTGGACAGGACGTTAAAGCAAACAAAATGGTAAAACAAATAAAAAATTAAGTATCACCCTGTGATATATTATACTGTAGTTATTATTTTTTAATACAATAATTATGGTTTAAGGTACTGTAAAGGAAATATGTCGATTTTCATAGCTGTATTCCACTTTAAGTCAACCGTGAAGTTTTTACTTGTTTTCCAAAAAATTGGTAATTAAGACTTGTATTGTTTTTCAAATGACCAATTCAATTATTTATATATTACCTTGCAATGTTCAATTAAAAATGATGTTTCTCTTTGACCCGAGAAAGGAGTTAATTGAAATGCAGCAAATACTTTATCCATTTTATCCAGATTGTCAACAATACATTTTATGGCATCGTAGAACGAATTCCATCTGAAAGTTATAATAAATTATTATATTATCAATACTGAAACACTCATAATATATTTTCAATTTTAGAGTAATAAAATAATATTAACTTGCCTGGTAGAATTTGGTGTTGTATGATATCTTCCGAGAATTTATTTTATTTTATCAGCACACTGTGTTGATTGATTCCGTTTATTGAAAATAGATTGGCATTTAGTAAAAACGCGCCTACTAAGTACTTTGTATGTACCATATTTTTCAGCTTCTTGAATATCGATCGTTGCAATTAAATTCAATGTGGGTGCTGCACATCTTTGGTGCTTGGGTAATTTTATTTCTAATAAATTATCTACATTTTGACTAGGTATCATCAAGAATTTCAGTGATATTTACTGATCTCAACAATTCTTCATTTTCAATTTCTATATTATCTTGGCAAATCTCAGTATTATAAATACTGTTAATAATTTCATTAGCACCATACACTCTAAAATAATAATAAATATTATACTACTCAAAACTTTCATTCCATCAATTTTGTTTTGTTTAAAAATTATCAAATTTACTTGATTATGGTTTAGTATCTCATAATTCTAATTTTTATTAGGTAATTGTTATTCTTATTATAGATATTATGAAAATATTGAGTTTAATGAAATCACTAAGTAAACAGTTTCTTCAATTATTAGTATCCAAGCTTTCACAAAATTTTCTGCGTTATCTGTGACAATTAAAATGGTTTTATACTGTATATCAAATTCTATAAGAACTTTATCAATTAATTCTGCTATATTATCATATGTATGCCGCCCTAACATACATCTACAAGCAAGTGCACGGAAAATACGTTTCAATGTAATTTTAATTTAACTTCAGTTGTTTAGTGGGTTCGATAGAAATATTATTGTTCTAAGACTTTCTTTTACCAAGCTCATTAAATTTAATTAATTCACTTGCATGGATATGCTGAAACAAATATGAAATAGTTATACAGAACGATATATTTTCAGTAATATAAAATAAGAGAGAAAGAAGAAGATATATTTATTAAATAACTTATCAACGAAATAGGTACTCAAATTAAAATTTACACTTATTTAAATGTTAATAAAAAAAATCTACATTTTAGTTTCAAATTGTATGTATATACATACTAGTTTTGTATATAAACGTTACGTTTTATAAAAATATCTAAAGAACTTAAATGTATTATCTACTACTCGAATTGAATAAATAACTAATTTACTAAATTATTTTAACTGTACTTGAATGTATACCTGTTTTGTACACGCTTTAGCAACGTGTTCATGCAATAAACCCATAAAATAACAACCTAAAGCCGTGTTCACATTACCTAGCATAATATTTGTGCGAACTGTTTACCAAACATATTAATTTTGATAATCCTTTGAAATTGCGGGAAAATTCAAAATACCAACATACTTAACGGATCTAAAAATATATTCATTATCTAATGGTTGAGAAAAATGTAATGTTCCATACTTTTTTTAACATACTGTACCTATTGCAGTTTATAATAATATCATATCATAAAGGTACTTGGTTAATTAATAATTATATGATATGTTATTATTTCTATTATTGGTATTTTTGTTAGTTATTTATCATTTTATTAATAAAGGATTTTTTAATAAAATTGTTAATATTACCTAATATACCTATAATGTTTAAAAACAATAATGAAATATTCAAATTTGAATTTTAGAGCAATTTACAGGCTGAATACATACCTATAAGTTATAACCAAAGAACATAACTAGATATATTTATTCACCTATTACCTATTTATTTTTTGTATTTGTATTTGTATTTTTTTTTTGTATACAATAACTAAATTAAAGGGTAGGTGTGAGATGGAAAGCGAGGTCTCTGATGATAGATAGGTACACATCATGATAGGTATAACACTATAACTTGTTTATTCCTACGAAATAGATAATACATTGTTTTCACTAGGTATTAAAATACTGTTAGATTAGGTACCTACATTTTAATAGTATTTTTATTTTTATAAATGTAAATTGTAATTAAATATTAAAAATTATATTGAATATTATGTATTTCAAATACTTGTTTATGTAAATATACCCAAAATAGCAAATCACTAAAGCACAAAAGAAAAGTTATGTTTGTCAATTTATAAGTAAGATACCTACATAAATACCAGGCTAAATAGGTACCTATTTAAATAAAATTAAAATAATTATGTTCTAGTCACGGTTATAAAGAACAATCGTGGTTCCAATTAATGTGTTTTCTTAAGAGATTTAGATACACTCGGGTTAAACTAATTCAATCACTAATTCATAATATTATTATTATTATGTCGATTTAGAACAAATAAAAAAACCTAAAACACGTTATTTTGTTCGTAGTTCAAAAAACTGAAAAAAAAATGATGATATGTACTTAGTACCTAAATATTGTACTTCATAATGCAACTTACCTTTATGTGAGTTTTTAAATTTGAATTCGAATTCTTGAAAGTCGATATAAATTTAATTTTTGGAATGCATAATAAACATTTAAAAATATTCATCAGTTGATGGTAGTTGTTTGATTTTAAATAGGGCCACTTTAACTCGTCTTCAGACATAATGAATTTTTAATTTACACGATTAATTAATTACACATTTATACACGATATTAATAAGTTAATGACATCGAAATCTAAAACAAACAGGCCTGTCGCCTGTACCGCTGTTGCATGGACAATAAAACAAAAATAAATTAGCGCTCATGTACACTTTCATTCGTTTATTGTGATAATATGGTAACAATATGTGTATTTATTTACGTATGAAAATAAATATAAGACGACGATAACCATTAATCACAGTACCTCATTAGTCATTAGTAGTTATATACCATAGATAATACTTATATTAATTATATATTTAATTATTATACAGTATAACAAGACTATTTAACAAATGTAATAATTGTTTTCTACTGAATATTTTTAATTTTAATTTTATCTTTATTATCATTATAGCCTAGAGCTATAATTAAATATTTTTATATGAAATTTTAATATTTAGGAATGCGAAATAAAATATGTAAGATTTTATTGTTAAAATATTATACAATAAAATCGTTGATATATTGTGAGGTACCTACGTTTAGATATAAAAATAATTTTACCTTTTACGTTATAAATATTGTTATTTATTAGATTTCAATAGTGTACCCATATGGACCATTTTTAATTTTTAAATTTAAAGTTGTAAAAAGTCGAACCAAACCTAACTTCATTAAATAGTTTGAACTTGAGTAGAAGTTCGAACTTGAAGAGATTATAAAAATATAGATTTATAGATTATAAAATAATTATTAAGAAAACGTAATTAGAAACATATTTCAAAAGAAATACTTCAAAAATCTTATACTCCTTATACATAAATGTTCTTTTTAATTTTACAAAATGCACCGAACATATGGGAACGAGGAAAATATGATTGTTTTGGATACATCGTGAAAATAAATGACAAGATGGGATGTCGATTCATTTATCTTAATATCAAATATGGGTTATGTAATTATGTAAGTAGATACCTGCGTATAGATAAAAAAATCACTATAATATTATACTTGTTTTAGTTTCAAAATCTGAGGTCCGAGAATAATTTTTAATTTTATTGAAATTTTATGATATTCACGAAATTGTATATTATACTATAGAAAATGTATGAGATAGTTCTGTGACGTCCTACCTAAATAAATTAGTTTACAGTCCATACAATTGATTAGTCATGTTAAAACATCAAAATATAACTCATAAATTAAATAATTGTTTAATAAAATATTTCAATAAAAAGGGAATAACCAAAATGCTTAATAGGTTCCCGTTTGCAAGTATATCTAGTTCAAATCTAATTTTATATTTCTCCGCTACTATCTAAATTTGTTTCCATAAGTAGGTAGATATATAATATACATACATACGAATTATGCATAATATATCTGTGAAACTACATGTGTAAATATATGTAACTATAATTTTAGTATATATACGTAAGTAAATCTTACCAATGTTTTTTTTTTTTATCGAAAACATAATTATTGATAAAATATAAAAATATTATGAGTGGTATATAATATATAAAAATAGATTTTTTTTGATATGTGATATGGATTTGACTGCTAGGTAAAAAAATGTATTCGTAAATTGGTAAATTTTTCAAACAATAATAGTATTAGGTAAGAGTAACTATTATTCAATATGAAGTATAGAATAAATTATATTAACGTACTTATATAAGTACCTACCTATAGAAAAATTTTAAAAATTGAAAATTCAATAATATGTAATTTCATTGTTAAATTATATTAAACAAACATATTATATGAGTTGTCCTCGAAAATATTTCATTCGATATTTGGTAATATTATATTGTGTCTAAAGTGTAGGTATATTGTACTTAGATGCTGCATTTTAAATTCACCGCAGCATAATATTATTAGGTATATAGTTATCTATTGACTATTAGATATACGGAAGCAATAACTTAAGGTGTAGCATCCAAAAAAATCGTAAAAATATTTGCAGTAAAAAATGGTTGGTAAAGTATACGCAAATTTATTGAAATATATAAACGATTGAATGATTTTTATTATTATTTATTATACTTACGTGATTGGTTATTAGGATACGTTATCGCAAACAATTCATAGAATTGTTTAAAATATTATGTTTATCAAACAATCTAGAAAATCATACGTGTTTATTTAAAATTAATAAAAAATAATAATTTTGGATATAACAAATATTACTATATTAATAGTAATATTAATATGTAATTAGTTTATAATTTCTATTTCTATATTAATTCATAAAATAAATTGAATCACATAAGCACGTCAATTGTTTTGAATTGAAATATAAAGATTTAATTGCATTTTTGTGATGATGCATGTGAGATAGAAAATATAAGTGAATTAATTTGTTGTAAATTGTAAATACATACTTTGTTTGTCGCTAGTTAATTAATTAAGTAATTTTTATTTTTATAGGAGCTAATTTTTTTTCAACTTTTAAATTAGTATTAATTTAAAAAAATATATTGGTTAATTTTTTATTTAACTTAACTCAATGTATTTAAATTTACTTAAATTAATGAGTTAAAAAATAAAATCGAAAAAAAATATTACTAAAGTAATTAGTGATTATGTCCATGTAATCGAGCGTAATTATGAGTAAACATATATAAATTCATGATAGATACTCCTTTTTATTTAGTTTGTTCTTTCGTTATATTTTTTTAGTTTAGCTTATTTCTCGTATACCTAGTGCCTATTGATAGTTAGCTAGTTTTTACGTGCAAGTATAATATATTATTATATCATATACTAAATTAATTATGGCCCTTTTATTTGTGTTTGATATATTGAACGACTTACAAATATCTGATACTGATATATGATAATATACTACAATTCGAATGTTCATCATTTTTAAATTATTAAACAGGTACCTAGGTATGTACAATATTATACTATTATTATATAGTATTGCTAACTAAAAATATAAGTATGTAATTAATGAAATTATACGAAATACAATACAATTTATATAGTTAGGTACCTACCTATCTATTATCTAATTGCATTTATTGTACAAGTCAAAAATGAATAATTTTAAAACATAGAAGACATTATATACCTATAATATGAAATCCCTTAGATATTGTTTGAAAGCAGCATATACATTATACATACCTACATACCTGTTTAA
>JAIPRL010013685.1:0-10268 GCA_025469235.1 Pemphigus obesinymphae
TACGTAATACGTTATGATAACATGGTCTGATTTTCAAAACAGTTTTTCGTTCGACGAATCTGGTACTTTTCTGTTTTTAATTTTGTATTAAATCGTACAATTATTTATCTAATGTATTGTACAAATTAGATAATATACTGTTAAAAAAAGTGGTTTTTTTTTCAATAGATTTACCTATACCCACAATAATTACCTATACACTACCTACTACAATAATTGTTAAATAAATTATTTACAGCATATAACATAATATGTTATATATAAGTATTTTTTGATATAATATTATATTAGGTATATATATATAGATTTTCTTCTTCGACATCTCTTTATTCTATAATGACTATTATTTGAGGGCCCACCAAATATACAATAATATTACAAATTATACAACATTGAGTATGTGGTCACACTTATTGCTAAATAGGAATATGGCCCCCACGTTTCTCTGTGATAAGTATACTAACAATGTTAATTTGAAAGAGTGTCCGGAGCCTGGTACAAGGCCGGACATAAACGCGTAAATTTTACTAAAACATCAAAATTTTATATAATATTAAAAACTCAAGTTCATTTCAATACATCGCGCTTATATGCCCGACTCGTTACTCGTTTTAATAAAACCTTACACGCGTGAAATTTCAAATTACACATACCATTATATTATAATAGTGTCTAAATTCAGTTAAATTTCGCCCGTATAATGAAAGTTTTCCGAACGGAGTTTTCAGTTCCTTGTTTTTGATGTACGTCATTTTATTATGTTTATAATTTCAGTACGTGCGGATTTCTTGGACATGATTTACTTTTATTCGGTAAATACGTGTTTCGATATCTATGTTATCATCTTAAGTACACAATAACGACTCTATTGTGTTATTGGGTACTAGAGATGATAACATAGTTATCGAAATACGTATTTACAAAGAAAAAGTAAATCATATTTTTGTGGAATTGAGTTTTTCATTTTATTATATACGATTTTTTAGCCACAGTAGAGGTGAGCAATAGCAGTAAACTTTACACAGTTGTGTGATAATATTCATAGGTGCCAAATTTTGGAAAGTCATAGGAACGCTCATTTCCAGATGTATAATAATACAATTTTGAATTTATAATTTCTTTTATATCCAACATTTTTCAATAATAGGGTTTTCAATGTTTGTATAAAAGGTTAAAAAAAAAATTCTATAACTTTCAAGACGTTTATTACAAATTTTAACATATTTTGTTGTTATATTTTCATCTTAAAACTTAATTAAAAAATTAATGGTTTTACAGTCTTTAAATTACGAATATAACCATAAATATTGGGCTAAGCCTAAGAATTTAAATAAAGCCTGGATTTTTTGTCTACCCAGTATAGAAAATGTTATATTGAAGTAGTATTGTCTATTTGATACTAAAATTAGTGTGGATACACAATTACAGCCTACAGGTATCTTAGACAATGGGAAGTATTTTCTGAATTTTTTTTCAGCTAATTTATAAATTTTAACTTTTTACTAAATTAAGGTACTTTTTTAAAGTTAATTTTTAACTAGTTAACAAAAAATAAATTAGTAACTTTGAACTTAACTTCACGAATTAACAAAAATAGTCAACTTGCCCAGAATTGCTATTATATATAATATCAAAGAAGTAGTTGCAGTAATATATATGAAATCATTTGTTAACAATTGTAATTTTTATTAAATTGAGATAATACTGATCGTCATCTCGACCCAATCCAACTGTGTCAATCCCCCTACCATATACAAGGGATGTACAAAAAATATTAGACCAGTGGCGTAGCCAGGATTTTTATTTTGGGGGGAAGGGCTGATGATTTTTATATAGAGGATTGAATAGGTTCCTCTATAAGTTTGTTATGCCGATACTATTAGTAACCCTTACCACTGATTTTATAATATACTTATATTATATATTGTATTGTATAATATTATAAAATCAATCATCTTAATTCTAAAAAAAAGAATTGAAGAAATTATGAATTTCCTTTGTATTAATAAAATGTCAACATTTATAAATTTAAACAAAACTCTATTTAATAAAAAGAAAATAATAGCAAAACATTTAACAACAAATTAAAGAGATAATTTTAATCTTCTATCCTTTCCGCTGTTGAAAAATTCGTCCAATATTTCTTCATCTGAAATTTGAATTTCTCTATGAATAGATAGCAAAGCCAGGCCAAGAAGTCTGTATTCTGATGTTGTATTTCTAACATAGGTTTTTAGTGCCCTTAAAGTCGAAAAACTTCTTTCTGCCGTAGCAGTTGATACGGGTAGAGCTGCGAGTTGCGACTATCTTTAGGAGTTGATAAATGTTTGGGGACATGTTTCTATCACATTCTGTTAATGTTTCAACTGCATTTAACGGTCTGAATTTGGACTCTACTGATTTCCATTTGGACTGCCACAATTGAAATTCTGCTTTAATCATATCTTTATAACCTGGTAAATCATCTTCATAAAATTTAACATCTGGTTTTAGGCATGAAAAAGGGTTATCAACAGCTAGAGAAGGTAATACATATTGTAATGATATGACAGTATCTTTGTAGAATATAAATCGTTCTTTTAACGAGCAAAGTAAATCATCTAAATATGGTATAAAAACTGTACGACTGTAAAATTCTTCAGTATCTTTAAAAGGCACATTTGTACGATTTTTTCGGATGTTACAAATGCGTGGCATTGTTTCATAAACATTCAACGAAATTGAAATACTTTTTACGTCTTCATAAATTTAATGAAACTTAACATTTGAATTTTCTCTAATCTCTTGAAGTTCATTTGAGACTCTGAATACAGTTTCAAGTGCATTCACTAAATCTATACTTTTAGTTTGTAAATATTTAGATAAACCATAAGTAAAACTTAATAGTTTATTTGAAACACAAACAGCTACCAACAGTAAAATTAACTTTATATAGGTATTTACATTTTTTAGTTTTTTTGTGAAATACCTCAATAAGGTTTGCGTTTTTCTTTTATCAGCCATTTGATTTAAATATTTTATAATTTCACGTAGGTATTGGTTATGCGTAATGCACATAAGTACACAGTAGGTATCTACCTACACAAAACAAACGTATCGAAACGGTACGAAACTACAAAACCGCAATAGGTAACACAGCGCCGCCATAAATGATACAATACAGCTGCTGCAGGTCTGTGTGTGTAATATCAATGGCGAGACACTATAATGATATAATGACGGGTAAACGGTCAATTAATTCCCGGACAACTGGTCCCCGTGATAACACGGTGTATGCGGACAATTGGACCCCGGTATATATTTCGATTTTTTTACTTTCTTAAACTTATAGGTTAGTAAAAAAAATACTGAAAAATACCTGTTTTACAATGAAAGTTTTATTGAATTTTCCTTAAATTTCTGGGAGGGCTGCAACCCTTTCAGCCCCCCTCCCTGGTTACGCCACTGTATTAGACATTTATTTTTCCCGCGTAAACAAATGAACCGTGAGTGTTTTCCTCTATTGACGAGATGTATGGGATTTTCATCCGCATGCATGAATCTCGTCATAAGAGCGGGTGGATGTAGAGAGTGCCTATCGGTTATTCAATTTGCACGAAAGGACTGAGAAACTCGAACAACAATATTGTATCAAATTCTACTAAATGTTTGGAATTATCTAAGTGGAAACCATTAGGAAGTTTCAGAAAGCTTTTGACGACGATGCCATAAGCATGCCACGAATTAAGGAGTGGTACAAGTGTATCGGTGGAGAGTGATCCACGTTCCAGTAGACCCTTAATAAGCCAAAATGATGATATCATTGACTAAGTGCGAACTTCTGTCATGCATGTTACTACACCAGAATTTTTGACGAGTTAGACATCAGTAATGGATCGGTAGACACCATTTTGAAGGATGATTAGGCCATGTGGATGGTATCTGAAAAACATAGTCGCTCCATCACGACAATGCACCTACGTATTCATCGCATCTGATTCAGAACTTTCAAATACAGCAATAATTTGATCTATCGTGATTTAATGTGACTTTGGTAATTCTGCGAGTCGCATGTGAGAATCAGAAGTCAGAATTCAGTTATCAGAAGAAATTATGTAAAAAAAAAACGATGACAGAGCTGTAGTCTATTCCCAAACGGGCCTTTTAAAGATGTTTCCAACAATGGTGGAAGTAGTTGGAGAAGTGTGTGCAGTTCAAATGAGAGTACTTTGAATGGGATATATGTTTAAATTCTACAGGTGAATAACTTAAGTTTTTCTAGTCAAAATTTCGATATTTTTTTTACACACCTCGTATAGAATTATTTTTGTATACGGTTTTTTATTTTACTCGAAATTGTACGATCAGCAAGTATCGGCTGCGGACCCTTAATTTTTGTGGTGATCCCACCACAAGTGTGTTACCTCGATACACTAACGCCACGTGAATCTTATTTACGTTTATTTTACGTAATTCGGTATTCAACTATATTATACGTTTCTTCTTGTTATAGTTTTAACACTCGTTTGTGCTTACTTCCTGTCTGTAAGCTATACAGCTATCAGCATTCGGTATATAACGTGTGTGAGTTAGCTAGTGGTTTTGCCGAACTCCAGTTCATCAATAAATTTATACATTTGCATATCAATTATACGCATTAATAATTATATTTATCTTCCGTCTTGTTTAGTCTTCAACATACACTTTTATACTATATACTATTATATAGTACATATTTAATAATAATAAAAATCAGTATTACCCGATATAAAAAAAGTTTTGTTCAAAACTTATTAGACAACTAAATTTTGTTTTCACATTGGATGCGAAAAAGAGCGACAATATATTCTAAACATATTTTAAACAATAAACTAAAATTATTATAAAACAAAATTAATAATATCTAAGTATTTCTCTAGTAATTAAATCAACAATATCACTGGTAACTATATAGTATATAATAACTATGGGGATAGGTATAAGAAGTCTAAACTTATGTATAGAAACCTAAAACCATTTTTGGAGCTTTAAGTGTGTAATTTTCTTTTAAATACACTTAAGTACATTAGTAGCAGCGTAGACAGATAGTAGTGTGAAAAATAAAAAATGTAATAATTTGTATTGACACTCATTAATTCCATCATAGTTGAATAGTAAGGAACGTATTACAATGAGAACACGATATATTTTGGGTATATTTTTATTTTATTTTTATAATAACTATAGTTACAGAACAAAAGAAAACAAACCATGAATCTATATTTGTACAAATTATCAATTCATTTTGTTTGAATAAGCAGATTTGTTAGAACAACACACACACACACACACACATATATATATATATGTTATATAAATGACAAACCTGATTTAAATAAATAGAATTTACAAATATATTAATTTTTTCATTTATTATATTTTACATGCCTCTTTGATGAATTAGAAATCAAAGAGATGTCAATATATTGGATAATAAGCGTTCATGAATAATACAATTCAATAGGAAATAACATTCTAGGTGATACAAACATTTTTTTTTTTTTTTTTTTGTATAAATATTGATATTTCATTGAATATTCACGCATAAAAGGTCATATTATTACAATAAATATTCCCAATAAATTGTAAAGTACGTAATCAGTGTGAAATAAAAATGAATTTTTTTTATAGAAAACAAGAGAAAATATAAGATGTTTATAGAAATATAATATAAGAAATTCCCAAAATTATTGTTTACCTAGTGTAAAAGTATAAAAAAAAAAATATAATATTTACTTAAATCGTTTAAATATTTTGATAACAGTTTGGTTAATGGAGTTGTATAATTTATGTTGTATTTTTTGTTTGTATTCTGAGAAAATCAAAGAAACTATATTGGTTTTAAAACATTGATTTTTTATATATTTTCTTATTGTTGCACTAGATCATTAGTATTAAAATAATGAAATAACAATAAGTGGATATAAACTATATATTTTTATTATAAGAAAACAGGAATTTTACAAAAATATGTCGAAATTTTCATGTTATCGTATTGAAAAACCATATATTACTTTGATCCGTTTTATAGTTTTATATGTTCGTACGTACCGGTTAATATCCAAAGAGACATCATATATCAATGCGAAATAATATTTTATGATACATACGTAATGTTATGTAGATGTTGTTAATACATATTGCATTTTGCGGCGTATTCAAAACCTCAATATGGCGTACAGTAATAAAGTATTTTGAATTACATCGATTGTTATCCTTCGCGGTAGAGAATGGATTATGGTTTCAAAATTATAATCATTCTCTTCGGCTAAAAAAAAAATCCCCCCCCCCCACAGAAATTCATCGAAAATCGTAAATAATCGCCTCGTTATTAGCGAAGCCGATCGTTATCACATTCCGGAGACTTAAAAAGTTCCGCCAGTTTACGCGGTATATATTCGAAATACACAAAAATTAATTATTTTCCACGTTATCGGAGGCAACCCGGAATAATATTTATAAGGCGTGTGGTTGGATATTTATCTCTGCACCGAAATCTAGTCGGTTCGCCAAGAAATAAGCATAAAGCTTGCCCAGCCGTCGCCGACGGACCCTTTGAATTTAAACGGCATAATAAAAGGGTTGAACGTACATTAAAAATTGTGTAATCGAGCTCTGCGTTAAACTGTGTGGAAAGTATAAGACAATTTCTTGCTTACGTTTGCCCATATTCAAACCGCGTATATTAGGTATATAGTTGTAGATTTTTTTTGATATTTTTCTCGAAATAAAAAATCGTACCTACTCACAAAGTAAATAAATATATTGTATACGTATATACGACCATAATGTAGCGTATATCAACGGTAATTTTGGAAATAAAAATCTGTAGCTGGCGAAATACCTAAATAAAGACCTAATTCACGGTCGACAAAAATCAATGTTTAACGACTCTGTGATTTATCGCGTTTCGGTTCGCTTTAACGTGAAAACCGTACACGTTCTGGGTGGAGGGGTGAAAAAGTACAAAAATCGTTTGGTTATATACCCGTTATGGTGACAAAAAAATGATGCGTCACTTGGATTTTTAATTTATACAATTATCTATACGATTTAAGGGTGCCTATGTGTACGCGTTCGAGTTATGCATAAAACATTAAGGGCTCTTAAAAAGTTTTTATTCGACACTTGAACGGCCGGTAAATTTGGTTTACGTCAAAATTACCATATATGTACTAGCGCACGTGAATTGAGTCTATTGCCGGTAGTGAGTACGTATGCGGTATTTTAAGTGGATAAATGACAGAACAATGGACTCAAATCTCTAAACGGAATGGTCAGGTGTGAGGAAAATTATAATATCTAAATAGCAATTAAATAGTCATTATGTACACGATTAATACGAGTATATTATGTTTATGATATACAGATATAAAATATATGCCATAGATTTTTCGGTGTAAACAAATAGTTCATTTCACGTAAATCGAGACTGTTATTTTGACAAAATGTTTTTCTATCTGAATCCATGACAAAATGGATAGGTATCATCACAGATTTTTGATACGCACAACCCGCTAAAATATTTCCTCACCGCACCTGTGTTGTAGTTCACCACTTCTTATTGGCCAATATTATCTTATGTATTTTTGCCTGTATTTACTTGTTAACTATTCAATAGTGCACACATAATTTTAATAAATTATATTTCATATTATTTATTATGATTTAAGTTATTATAATCCATGTTTAATTGTTTGTTTACTTAATCACCATCAAAATTCAAATCCTAATGACAAAATTTCGGACCAATGAAAAGTGGTGAACTACGTTATAGGCCGGGTGGAGAGGAGATGCGCACACGGGGAAAAAATGTGTCAACTGTGATAATACCTATCTATTTTCTCATGTCTGAATCAATATAATATGATAAACTTGTACAGTACCTACAACAAATCCCCACCTACATATTTATTATTAAATAATACATAGTATTATAGTAAATTTATAAATATATAACTCAGATATAATTTTTATATCTTAAATATATTTATGATATATATATATATATATATAGATATATTATGAGTCTAAGATTTATCATATTGATATTTAAAACGATCACACAAATAATTAAGTACCTGATATAGATTTGTAATTTGCAAAAATTGTAGTTCTTCATATTGTTTTAATTAAAAAAAAAAAAACTATTAAAAAGATAATATTGTAAAAAAAATTAAATAAAAAACATTAATATAATATATTAAATAAAATAACCTGCATTTTCCATGTTTTGCATTCGAAAAAACTATTCCGAGTGCAATTTCGGTGTAAGTATGACCATAACTGCTAATTATATTTAGACATTCGGTAGGTATGTTTAAAATTAAATCATAACAACAGTCTTAAGCGATAATTATGATTAAGTGTGACCTTGTAAATTATAAAATAAATAATATTTATTTAAAATAGCCAGGCATAATATGCGTGACTTTTACTATTTATATTAAGCCTAAATCACAGGAGACCTATGGGGACTTAGTCTCTGATTTTAAAATAAGCCTCCTCACAAATTCTAATATTTTAATAAAGTTATAGCAACTCTACGATGATGATCGTATTTATAGACCTAAATTCCCTAATGTCTGAAAATGGTAATACCATCAATACAGTACAATGTTACATATTTGATATTTAAAACTTCAAAGACGCAAAAAAAGTGTTTAGCACAAATGTGGTTTTTATCGTTTTTCCGTAATTTTTCGTAGTTTTTCATTACACATTGAAAAAATTGTTGGGGAAATCGAAAAATTACAAAGTACCAACAAGATACAATTTGCTACCTGAAAATTGGTAAGCGTGTAACGATTAGAATAAGTATTCTGGTCAAAAACTTGTTGAAAATAAAATAAACATCATGGTTTAAATTGTGATCTCACTAAAAAAAACTGGAAAATTTTACATTTTCGTGTTTTTCCCAATATAGTGTCACATATAGGTATAGAGTTGATGACATTTTTCTCAAAAACATCATCCATCTCGAAGATTTACGTGTAATATTGGAACCTGGAAACACATACTATAAATACACAAATATGTACACATCGTTGTTATAATATTGAATTTAAATAAAGTATATTAAACAGGTGGTTTTTATTACCTATGTTATGTAAAAACATAATATCCAGTTCAATAATGACTGCAATAACAGAAAATTATATTTTTCAAGAGAATGATTATAAAAAATACAATAGCCATAAGAAAATGTTTATATTAAAAGTATTATTTGTTATAGTAGTTAAATGATACAAGTGACATAGAATTTTTTAAATAGGTTCAATAGAACTACAAAAGGTAAACTTTTACTGCAAGTTAACTCGCATTTCAAATTTCAATTTTAATTTATTACTATATATATATTGCAGTGTTGCGAATTTGAACAGCAGGTGTATTACAATATGAAAATATGTTTTCGAAAGATTTGTCCCCGGTAATTTTTTACCGTTGCACTAATTTTCACCGGTTCACGTTTATGGACCAAAATTCGTCCTTTGGCCATAATAATTATTACCATTGGTTTAATTTCCCGTGACGTGTTTTCCTTTGGCCGTTTATACATATATATATAGTATATATATATACCTATAAACGGATTTTCCACGGCCTATTTTTCTTCGGCCATTTCTACTGAATGCCCACCCGTTAACACGTTATATTGCGTTATATGTATTATTGTTTAAACGATATGAGCCGTATGCGAGCTGTATAGTACTCAGTTTATTGGCATTTATCTGGTAGGTACGCAATATCAAGTTAAATTCGGCAACGTTTACGAATTATCGTTAAATCTGTGTGTGTTAAAATGGGGATCTGGGTCATATACATACATATCATAGGTGTACGTGTAAATAACTGGTAGGATTCGCTTAACCGCCACATCGGCAGACGGTTGCACGACCGCCCCATAAAACTGTTTTAATTGCGTTTGGTTTTATTGCTTTAAACACTGTTCGGGTTAATAAAAATATATCGGTCCGGAGAATTACAAAACACCGTACAGCAGTAGGTACGTAATATTATATGATAATATAAACGGTATAAACCGTGGTTGTCCGTATCTGTTATTCGCGGTTTCCGCGGTCGTGGTATAATATGTTTACCCGAAACACGTGGACATAATATATATATGTTACAGGCCAAACTGTTTTTTAGGCCAAACCAGTTTATCCTAGGACAAACTGGTTTATCCTAAGTTCGTTTGGATAAACTAGTTTGTTCATCATCAATCAAACATTCAGTGGGGACAGGAC
>JAIPRL010013686.1:0-10267 GCA_025469235.1 Pemphigus obesinymphae
TATTTTACTTAATTATTTTTGTCTGTTGTCTGTGGGTGCAAAATGATACTTCTGCCCCCACAAAATAATTCTCATGGGTGCAATTGCACCCTCATGCCTCCCCCCCCAAATGCCGCCTATGGTACAATAACTTACGGTTTTTTTTACAATAGCTATTTTTGACACTGGATTATTCGAATAGGCAATTTCTTTAAATAATTTTGATGTATCAATACCGCGGTTATCTATAACCATTTGGTACCTACTATAAACTCTTGACTGAGAAAAGGTCCGCATACACGGTAAGCGGTAGCGGTGGCGGTAAACTTACAACACACGTATTTGATACTACGAACGCACACTGCCGCGTTAAAATGTGCGGTGGATCTCGCGGTAAAAAACGCCGCGGTAAATTGCCGCATTACCAATTTTACCGCCGCTATGGTCGTACACGATATACAATATACGTATATTTACTACAGTTCTTTTATAATATATAATATAACATATGAATAATGAATATACAGTAGGTACGTCATATTAATATATCATTCTTCCATTTTTAAATATAATTATATGCATGTAGTTATATTTTGTAGTCATAATAATTTTAACCTACCTATTATTATTTATCAGCACAGGTTATTTATACACCTATTTATTATTTGAATATTAAATTAATATAATATTTAATTAAATTTAATTCGTATTATTACTTATTCGGGTCGATTGTGCATAAAATACATATCATTGATAACTGTTATGAAAAAATAAATGTTTATTTTTACTATTTTCTATCATTTACAATTTAGCGGTTATTATAGTTAGTTGTCCTTTTGTACTGATAGCTGCCGGTATTCTTGAATTTTTTTTCTAATTCATCTTTTTTCCTTTCAAATATTTTTCCAATCACGATGTTTTTTTCAAAAAAAGACAATATTGAAAAATGTATATTGTTGGTTAAAGATCATCCAATATTAAATATTGTATTCGTTACCGCCACCGCCACCGCGGCAGTGTATGCGGATCTTTACTTGTTAATTATAGACTTTTAAAATTTAAAACTGCTATGTAACTCCATTGCAATTTTGAATTTATGAAAAAGGTTGATACATCAAAATTAATTTAAAAATAATTAAATACCTATTCGAATGCGGTATCAAAAATAAAAGTTGCTATTTTTTAAAAACTCAAGTTATTGCACACACACTCAACGAAAGGGTTGAAAATTTAAATAGAAATTCCTTTTTGGATACTTGAATCAGATGGATACATTTTTTAAATAAATTTTGATGCCTAAACTATTGTTTCTAAACCCAAAATTGAGTTATAGCCGCTTCAAAAATGTAGGGATTATTATTCCAACTCCATTTTATGGAATATTGTTGCGGAGATTTTTATATGTGAAAAATAAAAATGTGAAAATATATGGTTTAATTTATACTTACCCCCCCCCTCGCCCATTGCGTAATCATGGCTACTCCACTGAATAACAATATTATAAAAAAAATATTATCTATAAACAAATAATCTATATCTTTTTGTTCTAGTAACTACAGACGAAGTGGACGAGCGGTATAATATTAGATATAATATGTCTAAACAACCTCTTGTATCAATTAGAAGCAATTTTTTGAACAATCGTAGAACCGATTAATTGTCCCATCGCAAATCCATTCTGGTAAGTATATTAGTATGAATTACGATTAACATACGTATATCATAGATAAAATAATGGTACTAAAATAATAATAAAAATAAATATGTTGATTGTGCAAGAACCACACAGAATAACTACTAGTTTGTATTTTAAACTAGGTACTTGAAATTATAGATATTATGTTTATTTAATTTAAATATTACAACTTTTTATTTTTACATAAAGAATATTAAAATGTGGTACAAGTATTTGATTTAATTACTGTTTTTAGAATAATAATTTAGAATATTATCCTGGCGTATATTTGATTCTACACCAAGAACAAATGGCCTGGCTTGAGAATAAGAATAGTTTGGCGGTAATATTATCTTATCCTCACAATGACGCCATTGATTAGTTTTGGGATCATAATATTCAATTGAATATTTAGAATTCTGTTTATTGCAATTGAGTTTTCCACAGCCAATTACATACATTAGTCCATTTATTGCAATAGCACCTAGAAAAGAAAATGTTGTGATATTAATTTTTATATAGAATATCCTGAATGTAAAATAAAAATAAGTTAGGTAAGTAATATTGTCTTTAAATTATTAAATTAATAAGTAAATAAATAGACCATCAGATTATTATAAAATAATTACGATTTATTAACTAAATGTAATTTTAAATTACACATTACATGCCTTATTGTGGTTTACACATTTACGATATTTAATCTTTATTTTGTTTAGAAGGTCAAAATTATTATAAATATTACACTCATAGTACAATACACTATCAATAAATTATAAATTGTTTTTTACATTATCTTTCAAAATATTTAAACAGGTACATAAAACAATTGAAAACTACAAAAATAAAGAACTTTTTACTAGAATTTTTTTACCACAGTAAATGAAACCCAATGCATTGTGATTAAATCGAAACAAATAGGTATATACAATTAGTTATTATACTCGTATATTAGACAGCATAAGTCATAATAAATTAGAATAGAAAATATTCATAAAATACATAAGAGATTATTTTAGTTAGATTTAATATTAAACTAGTTTTCAATTACAAAATTATACAATTTTTATTTATAGATAATAAACATTATCATTACCATTCACTAAATAATACATTTAGTAACAAAATTAAGGACATTTTATAAGGAATTGAAGTAGTACCCTATGCAGATGTTGAGACTGGAAGCAAATAAGAAGAGCTATTAATAGTGTAATGATAGCGATATTAGGGAAGAAAAAATTAAAAACTAAACCGTGGTTCAACAAAATTTGCGAAGAAGCTATTGAGAGAAGAAGAGTGGCAAGAAGGAATTGGTTAAGTGACACAAATAATGATATTTTATTTGTCAGGTACAAAACTCGCCAAATAGAAGCGAGCAACATACTGAGGTGTGAAAAAAGGAAATACTTCCGGGACATGATGAAAATAACAGAGCACGACTAGACTATAAATCGTATAAAACCAGAAACATGTACAAGCAGATAATTACCTTGTAGGAGGGAATAAAAAGAAAGAGAGGTTCTTAAAAAATGACGTCGGGTCGCTAATAACCTCAAGCGAGGAAATAGCTAAAATATGGAGTGGGTACATTGACGAGCTATTAAATTGTGACGAACCAAACAAAGTCTTCATTTTTAATCTAGAACCTTGGAATAAACAAGATTGCCCAGAACCAACATTGGAAGAGATAAAGCTCCAGTTAAAATGGCTTAAGAATTACAAGTCACCTAGTGAGGATGAAGTCAAGCTGAACTATTAAAAAATAGAGGAGAGGAATTGTTAATTAAGCTATGGAAACTGATATGCCTGATCTGGGAATCCGAAAAAATACCAGAGGAATGGAAAACAGCTATGATATGCTCAATTCATAAAAAGGAAGCAAGCAAGATTGTAATAATTATCGGGACATAGCTCTTCTAAATGTGATTTATAAAGTATTCTCTAACGACGTCCTATCAAAAATAAAAGGAAAATCGGAGAAAATTATTGGCGAACTACCGGGGAGGTTTTAGGCAAGGAATATCAACAACAGATCAAATATTTATTCTTCGGCAAATATTCCAAAAGACATGGAGATTTGACAAAGAAATCCATGTTCTTTTTATTGATTTCAAGAAAGCATACGAATAGTATTCATCGAAAGAGTTTAATTAACATCATGAGAGAATTTAACTTCCCACAGAAATTGATAAAGTTTATTTATTTATTTATTTATTTATTTAAATAAATAAAGTTAGTCGAGATAAGTATTATGGAGACATTTGTTAAAGTCAAAGTAAAAAGTAGTCAAACAGAGCCAATATCAGTAATGTCAGGTTTGAGACAGGTCGACTCATTGTCACCGGTATTATTTAATATAGTGTTAGAAAAAGTCATTAGAGCAATGAACGTTAGACCCGACGAAGGAGAAACTGCAGAACTCTTCAACAGGTCTATTGGCGTGGATGACTTAGAATTACTAATGGAAGAATCACCGAATACACTGAAATCACTGTTCAACCGTCTACAAAGAATGGCATCGAAAGTAGGACTACAGATAAATGAAACCAAAACGGAATACATGATCGTTGGCAGACTGGAAACTACTGGTGTATACCCATCCTTAAATGTAAGAAACTATGTTTTCAGCAGAACCAAGCAGTTCAAACACTCAGGGTTAATTATAACTGAAGATAATGAGATAGTCAAGGAAATTTTAGCAAGGACACTTGCCGGCAATAGAGCTTTCTATGGACTGGCAAAACTGCTAGGATCTAGATCTATATCGAGGGAACTTAAGATACAACTATATATGACTTTACTGCATCCAGTTATAACTTATGGAGCAAAAACATGGCCAATACGAAAAGAAGATAAAATAAAGTTGATAACTTGGGAGAGAAAAGTTTTAAGAAAGATTTATGGATCAATGAAGGATAGCAATAGCAATGAGTGGAGGATAAGAACGAATAATGAGCTAGAATTAATTTTCTATAATCCGAATATATTGTAAACAATAAGGAAAAAAAGACTAAAGTGGGCTGGACATGCTTGGCGTAGCCAGATTCCAATGCTACGTATAATATTAGCAAAGGATCCAGCAGGGAAACGGCCACTGAAAGACCTCGTATGAGATGGCTGGAGGAAGGGGTGTTTAATGAGATGGTCCTAGCAGCCGTTTACCAGAAGAAGAAGAAGAAAACATTATCATTTATCTAGATTACAAATATATATTTTATAACATTTTTACCTGATGAATATCTACCAGTGTTCATTTGGTCAATGAAAATCCAAGTGTCTGTTTCTGAATCATATTTTTCAACTTCTACAACAGGGTAATAAAATTCATCCTCCTTTTTAATTAAACCGCCAATGAAATACAATTGATTATTTAATGAACATAGTGTAAATTGACGTTTTATTCTGTTCATAGAACAGATTAATTGGCCAACATCCGTTCTTGGTTCATAATATAAGCTTCTTCCAGAAATCTAAAATTTATTTATTTTTCATGTAAAAATACTTAAAAAATATTTAATTTAAAAAATATGGATGGTTATACTAATATAGGTATCTACATAAAATTATTAACATTTAAAATTGTAATAATTATTAAACTAGATTGACAACAAAAATATTACAGTTGTATTAAAAAAAAATTCTGCAAGGGTGTCTGTCCTCAATGGACTCCATATTGTATGCGTGTTCCTGATTAATGAATGATTAATGTATGTACTAAACTACCAACCTACCTGTTTTCAAACAATTTTATACAATCAAAAAAAATTAGATATACCTCCTAAATACATGGAAAATAGTTTTGTATATACATAACTAGTAGTTAATAGATAATAGAACGCAAAAATAAAATTGAAATTTAACGTTTATGGTATTTGTGTGGAAACATATTGCATATATGTACCTACTTTATTTTCCAAGTTTTTGAGTTTGAGCATTGAGAAGATGATTAAACATTTTTTTTTTGTGGTATGAAAAAATTATATAATACTGTATAATTTTAGTATCTTTTCTAACTTTAATATAGTAGGCTTATTAAGGATACGAGACCTAAACCTTAGTAAACCAATATTTCTTTTTGGATATAGCTATGAGACAAGCAATATAAAACAATTTAAACTTACTATATAAATACGATTGGAAACCACTGCAAGTTCCACAAATTTTGTATTAGATAATGGTAATTTAAAGTTAACTTTATACCATGATTCATTACGAATGTCATAGTACTCAATACCTTTTATTGAAAACTAAAAATATATTAAATATTATTCACTGTTGTATTATTGTATAATTATATTCATGATACTCAATAAAAATAAAAAATTAGATTGACATCAGACATTAAAATAAATATTAGATTATTATAACATTATAACCGTTTCAGATACAACCCCGTCGGCTATCAGACCCTTTCTATAATTTTGTATATTATTTTTTAAATATTGAGCCATATGTCGATAAATCTTTTAACAAAAATAATTTATTGTGATATAGTTTTAGATTATGAGTAAAGATTGGTGTAGTATTATTTTTTGATTAATTATAATAATTTTCCATTATTTTCGATAGGTTTGCTTTTAGTTTAAGAAAATAATTAGAAATAATAGAAAATTTTCATTTTTAAAACACCAACTATAATAAATTTCCAACAGGAATATTTTTACCAGAAAATCTTACAACTTGTTCTATCTAAAAGTATATACATTATATATGCATAAAAAAAAAAAATCAAATATCAAAATGACTGAAAAATGAAAAACAAATATTGATATTTTGACCACGTCAATATAATGTAGTAAATAATAATCTATACTTTAAGTTTCTGGCATTATAGTTTTTCAATTTATAAAAATTGTTCATGAATATCGGTGATTTATCATTACTCTTAAGGAAAATAGATATTGGAATAAATTAAAAAATTACCAGCTATAATGAATTTTCTTTTAGAATGATGTCTATACACTCAAAAACTGGTACTTTAGTTAATCTATCCAAAAAAAATTTAAAAACTTGTAAATAAATAAAAAAATTTTTTCTTAATAACACATTGAAAATAGTATTACGTTCCTCACTACATTCAGAATCTAAAACTATTATAATAAACAACTTTTGACAAAAATGATGTCAATATTTGGATGTATATTCAAATAATAATAATAATTTGATCCAAATCGACGGTTTATAATTACATCATTCCTCCAATTTTTAATGAAAAACACCACTGATTGTTGTCAATAAATTGTCTATAAGTGACATGACACCAAAACCATTTTAAATGTATTTTCATTAGTTTGTGTAATTATTTTTTGAACAAGTATTATACAGATTAGTGATAACATATTTAGTATTTATAAATTATAATGCTAAAGTCACACATAATTGCATGCTACTTACTACATATACACGGTCTTCAAATAGTATAATTTTTGGTTTTTTGGATATAGAAATACTATAATGATTAAATATACAAAATTTGGTACTTTCCCATCGCTTTGTATCTCCATTGTATATTTTAGCAAATGTATTAGTTCTATAGAATTTAAAAAATATTCATCAATATAAATTAAACATAATTATAACAAAATTCATTATTAAACACAATCTATAGGTGAATGTAATTATTACTCATTAATTAATTATAGGTATTATATGCAGTATATGCAGTGGTAGATTAAATTTGATATATAAGTTATGAAGAAATGACAGGAAAAGTGATAGGGGTGATTAGGAAAAATGTTAGGGTAATTATGGTGAGAGTAATATTAGATGATGAGGTATTGAATATAGTAAATGCATATGCTCGACAAGTGGGATGTGAAGAAAGTCAGAAAGAAGAGTTCTGGCAAGAGATTGATGAAGTCATGTAAGGAGTACAATAAATTGAGGATATTGTAATTGGAGGGCATATAAATGAACATGTAGGCTATGATAGAAAAGATTACGAGTGCATGGAGGGTATGAGTTTGGAGTAAGAAATGAGGCTGGAGAAAGATTACTTAATTTTGCATCAGCATATGAATTAGCAATTATGAACACTTATTTTAGGAAAAGAGAAGACCATTATATAACTTATAAGAGTGGAGGGAACAAATCTCAAATTGATTATTTTATGTGGAAGATAGGAGGTTTTAAAACAGTGTAAGGACTGTAAAATAATCCCGGGTAAAAGTGTGACAACACAACATAGATTAATGATTATGGTTATATTTGGTATAAAAAAAAAGTGGGTGTACAAAAAGAAAAATATAGATGGAAGCATGCCATGGATAAGCAAACACGGGCAGAAGAAGAAGTACAGTAGAAAATATTAAAAGTTTATCTAAAGCAGCAAAAAGTGCAGTGAGTAAAGCTAAATTATTAGGGAAATATGATAAGTTGTATGAGGGTTAAGGAACTAAAGATGGTGAAAAAGAAGTGTACAGACGGGCTAAGGCAAGAGAAAAACAATCCAGGGACTTAAGAAATGTTTGGTGTATAAAAGATGAAGACAGGAGGGTGTTAACAAAGGACATGGAAGTGATAGAGATGGAAAGAATATTTTGAGGGATTATTAAATGATGAATTTCCGAGAGAGGCGATTGAATCAGTAGAATGGAATTTGGTTATGGTGGATTTAATAAGGGAAGAGAAAGTGTGGAGCACTGTAAGAAAACCTATTTATGAACACCATATTTTAAAACCCGGACTAACTCAGAAAAAATTTAAGTAGGTTTTTAAAATCCAGCTTGCGTCAAAAAGACCGTTATTCAAAACCCCGACTAGATCGAACTGGGACAAAATTCCCAAAAATTAAAATACCGATAAAAAACATTTTGAATTTTATAAATTTTATATAATCTTTAACCCTCCGTTAGGTAGGTCGGGCCAATATATGTAGGCATATTGAAATCATTTGATAAATACGCGAGTTATGGAAGTAATAATAATAATTATTAATGTTATATAATAATCTAAAAAATAATAATAATAATATATACCTACGTCCTACCTAATAATAATAATTTACTTTTAATTACTTATAGAAAAATAGAAGACATTAAAAATTCAGTAAATCAGAATAATGATTATAAAATTATGTATGGGTAGTAGGTTATATTATATTATATAGTATTCAAATATTGACTATATAGTATAATATAGTAGTCAGTAGTCACTATATAGTTATATAGTTATATAGTCGACCGGAAACGTGAAGGACATTTGGTAAAGACAAAAATAATGTACATTTGAGATAAGAAATATAAAATGTTATTATTTAAATAACTCGATATAGGTACTCGATAAAAATTTGGCAGTATATTCCGGTCTCGATTCAGGTATGGGGCCCGGATTTACCCGAAACCCATTTTTTTTTGTATAATATGTGTATGTATTATGTAATCCACACCAGGCCATAGGTACTAGAAAAAATAATAAAAATGTTAACCCGGACAGGACCAATCCATCATATAATATAATCCGGACCAAACCAAACCCAAATCCAAAAAAAACATTTTGACCAACCGCACTAAACATGGATTCCGGTCCGGTCCGGTCAGGCCCGGAACCGGACTGATCTCTAATTGTTATAATGAAGTAAGTACCCAACATACTATAACAATAAAAAAGTGTCGATCCAATGGAATTTTTACTAATTATATATTTTTTAGAAAATTTAATTTTACATAATTTATATGTAAAAATGTTATTTTGTCTTCAACCATACGAAAATATATTTAAATAACCGTAAAAAAAGTCAGTTTTCTCAAATAAATAAAACTTTTATACTTTATTTATTTTCTCGGAAACTAATAGACTTACGAGAAATATTCTAAATACATTTTTTATAGAACATATTTTGATCTATAATTAAGGTTTTATACATTTTATGATAAGTGCCATCATACTTTTTGAATTAAACCACAAAAATACCCTCTTTAGAAAATGTTCAACCCCTTTGCGACACGGGAAGAAGGCGAGTTATTATCGCCAAATTTAACACACAATTACTTTTTTATAGTAATGAAAAAAATGGGGGATCTAGCATCAAAAATAATAAAGTTTTTTTTTCTATCTCTATAACTAAGGACCACGCTACTGGGAGGTCAACAATGGAGCCAATATTTTATGTAAAACAGATTGTAGAGAAATACATTATATTATATAGTATTTATTGATCTAGATAAGACTTATGATAGTTCCTATAGAGAACTTAAAGAGAGCATTATTACTGAATTTTTATTGTTTATATATATATAATATATATATTATTTACTTATTAGGTATAATAATTGTATTAGCATTATTATTGAACATTAAGGATTACTAAAGGTGTATGTAAACATTATTGAAGATATGTATGAAGGGACCAATACAAAAGTGAGGAGTCTGTATGGAGAAACTGAAGATTTTAGGGTCAGAGTGGGAGTTCACTAAGGTTCAGCTTCGAGTCCTTACTTATTTTCCCTGGTAATGGATGAAATAACAAAGGATATTGTCATGATATAGATATATCATATAATATTATATAAAAGAAAAAACTAATCTAAAAATAAGTATACTCCATTATTATATCAAATTATAAAATTAATTGCACATAATTATATAATCATATCCCATTAAATAATTAAAGGA
>JAIPRL010013687.1:0-10267 GCA_025469235.1 Pemphigus obesinymphae
AATAAATTATCTTATCTTTTTATCTAGATAACCAAAATGTATCTTTTATCTTTATCTTAGATAATCCTTCTGTCATTATCTATATCTTTTATCTAGATAACAAAATGAGTTATCTGTCCCAACACTGTCAATAAGCGTGACAAAATTGTGGAACTATGGAAAGTCGGATTTACAATCTGTAAACAGATTTGAATGTCTTCTAGGGATTGATCGAGGCATTTTTCTTTATTATTACAGATTAAAATATTATCAATTGTTTAAAATTTTTGATTTTTAATGATAAATAACACGACTAAAAAATAAACGCCTCGATCGATCCCTAGAAGACAAACTGATGAATTCAAAACCGTTTTCAGAATTGAAATGCGACTTTCAAAGTCCCACAGTTTTGTCAAGCTTTTAGGTCGATTTTTCATTGGTGTTGCGGCCTCTTGAGATACCCAGAATCTTTCATCCATGATTTTGTTATCTTTTATTCTATGTCTTTAGAACATGCGATAGCGAAAATGGAATTATAGCTGACATGCATATTTACTTATGCTATGATATCGCAGTAACATTTTTTTTATTGTTACTTATGTATTAATAAATAATTATAGAAAATAAGACAAAACATTTTTTGGGAGATGCACGTTTCTGGGAAATTCGGGAAATTGAGCGATTTCGTAATCAAATCAAATTAAATCTTTGAGTGTTTAATAATCTCTATACAATTTCAACAAAAACAATCAACATTTTTCATGGGTGTTTTTGATAAAGTTATTAGAAGATGAGTTAAATATTTTTTTTAAACTTTTCATTTCATAAGTCTTAAAACTCGACTAATAATAATTTTATAAAAAATTGCTCATGTAAAAATTTAGATCATTCTATTATTTTTAATTTTCTATTGATGTTATTTATGGTATGACGTCTTCTTGAACTCACAACTTACGAGTGCAAACAAATGAAATACAAAGCCGAAATAGGTCAAATAATATGATATTTCATGTTGGTCAATACATATATATATTATTATTATATAATATATTATAATATGTATGCATCATCACTAATTTATATTATCAAGAAATCGAAAAATATTTTTTGATTTAATTTGAAAGTTGTCAAATTTTTCCAATTATCCCACTTAATATCAACATTTCAAAAGAAAAATACCATTGTATATCTATATTATATTTTGTATAAATAAAATCAGTGACGTAGCGTGGTGTCAAGAACATAGTAGGCACTTAGCTAAAAGGATATTCATCTACCATATGGCAAGTACCTACCAATCTCATATCACACCATGATAACAGCTATATGAATACCGTATTAACTAAAACAAGTTAATATTTCGTATACACATTTAACAGTCATTTTCGTTTGAAGTATCAATACTGTCAACAATACTTTTAGATTCTAAACAGAACGAGGGATTTCTAATCGTTACATGTGCACCCAATTTTCCGATATAAAATGTGATCAGGACGGTACTATGAAGAGGTAAATTTCAATAATCGCAGAATGCAAAACTACAAAAAAAAAAAGGACCGAATAAAGTTTAAATGGTCATTTCCACGTTTCCGCATAATTCCAAAGATAATGGTTTTATAAACTTAAAAATTTCACAGATTACCTATGTATTTTATACATTATATACCTATTAGGTATGTTATATTGTTGAAAATTTCTTTTACAGTAATATCTCTGCTGAAAATCATTTTATTCAGAGAAATGTTTTATCATTTCATTTCAACATATTTGTTTTCAAATTCAATACATTTATTAATTTATACATCCTTAATAGACAATAGTATACTATCCGACGACCAAAGTGATTTCACCCCTTACTAATCCGTATAATCCGATATACAGCGGATCACCCACCAAAAATTTCAAAAATAAATGTTAACCTACGTAATGATATACGATTTAAATATCAAAGAACACCATACAGCTCTATCATATTATTCAAATGATAGGTATAATGATAAAATGTGAAACGTATGTTTCGGTATAATACATTCGACTTTACGAGTTAAAAAAATAATGTGAAAAATCGTTAAAAAGTGAATGTAAGAATTTTTTCACTAACTTTTAATAAAACCAATGTATCTGTTTGAAATGTTCATGCAGAGAATTGGCTTTTCTCATTTTCACTTTTAAACCGTTTTGTATTTTTATATTTTAAAACCCACAAAGGTTTTATAATGTACAGACGAACTACTCAAGTTTTACGACTACTTAAAAACGTGTATTGCATTAGATACTTACCTACATTTTTATACATACAGAGTGTGGTAAAAATGTCTTCGGAAATTTGGAAGTCGTTATAAGAATAAATCATCCGAGTTTTTTAAAATTTGTGTTAACAGAAATCAAAGTCCAAATTCTGTCATTGATATTGTATGTCATTGAAACATGGCCTACGGTAATGGAAGACGATGGAATATTGGAAGTGTTTGAGAGAAATATTCTTAGTTTAATATATATATAGACCGAATGAAATAATTTACTAAACAGGAGTATATGAATTGGAATCGAATACTAAGCTAAAAGGACTTTTTGGAGAAAATAGAGACTATAATTTAGATCCTTAGGAGAGGGAAAACGAATTGCGTGACATTCTGAGATTGGATGTAGTATTACTAGAGACATGATAGAATGGACACGAGATGGTAGAAGATTGGGAAAATTAGGCGGATGCAGGGGACAAAGGCTCTAACTACTTGGAGTCGACAACCCAAGCCAAGCGATAAGCAATATAGTGAGGAGTGGAGAAGGTTGTGTGGCGCAGTAATTAGCCTAAATTGTCTCTACAATCGAATAAGAATAAGAAGATGGAGAAGAATTAAAGTACACGTACTATATAGCTATTAGCTGTTGTTTTTCAGATGATTTCAAAAATTATCCTCCGTTAACATAAAACATATTTTCGTATGTATCTCAAATAGGGTTAGGCGATTATGAAATTTCATAATCTATAATCTATTATGCGAGTTGCATTTCGATTAATCGTATAATCGTAAAAACCGAACATTTTCGATAAACCGAATTTTTTCGTTTAATTGAATAATCATAATAGTCTGAAACGTATAATCAATTCAACCGCAATTTTAATAAAATAAAATTCGAAAATAATCTTGGACGATTTCTACGACGGACGTCAAAATGTACATCGTATTCATAACGCGCATATTTGCCGTCTCCGTGTGTCTCTAATTGACAACAGGAAATTTCAGATGGAAAATACATTTTTATTACAGTTTTACAATTTTTAATATTTGACTAAATTTACCTACTATAACGTTTAAAAATGAGAACATTATATGATTTATGTATGGTCAGTGCTCAACCGTCGTTTTCTCAAAGTTTTAATTTTAAGAGGACGCTACACCGACGATTTTCAATAGTAGAAACATGTTTATGCAATATCGTTAAAACGGATTATTAAAGTGATTTTAAAATTAAAACGCATATTATACCAATAGATATGATACCTGCAATAGCTAATAATTATATAGGATCTTATTACAGCGAGTGTATTTTTTTTTTTTAAGGGTGCCTCAAAACCTAAATTTTTAAACAGAACTCGCTGGAAAAATTGGAAGCTCTCTAGAGTTCTATTCTGCTCATAGTTTTTGCTATTTACCATTGTCGTGTTGAACACGAGTCAGCTAACTTTTTTATTGGTCACTGTTAACGCAAGTTCTATTTGTCTGATTTATTTGTGTGTATAATATGTATTTTTTTGTTTTTTAACATTTCGTAACAGAGTCTTTAGTTCTTTTGCATTTTTTCTCTAATACCTTTTCCATAAATAACACCTAATCATCTAGAGCTATATGTACTGACTATATTTTTTTTTATACCATTTTCATACCAATTATTATTACACTTACACATAATATACTACATAATAAATTATATGCATTGGTGTATTTTGGTGGGTATGCATGCAGGAATATACGGCGTATAACCAACGCGCTATTTTTATCCATGGCGTATAGCTTATGAGAAATCGATAATACGTAGGCACACGGCCGTATCAACCGTACCTTAACCTTTTACGACAAATATAAAAAAGTCTTTGTAATTATTATGAAATACACGAAAAAATCAATTTTGACAATTTTAAATTAACCTTATTAAAATATCACAAAAAACAAATTTGCTATCAGAAAAATTTTTACCCAATAAATCCTATACGCATGACTCGATTTCAACCGAAGAGTGTACCTATCAATGCAATATACGTGCATAAAAAAATCGTACTTCAAATATCCAAGATAAATATTAGAAAAATAATTCTGTTAAATTATAAAATTATTTTAAAAAGTTTCGATAATATTATAACGATTTCATGTTATTTTCGGTAAGTTTTCATTATTAGGAAACTACTGGAAACACTGAAAAATTACCTCTTTGAACGACCGAACTAGAATGAATTTTCCATCAAATAAACTCTTAGGTACACGGATCCTTTTATCCAAAAAGTTGCTCACAGAAAAAATACTCAATTGAAAAATTAATAGCTTCATTGCTCGGCTTAGAATATAAAAATGTTATAAATGAAAATCTGAAATTTGCAAGTTTGAAATGTAGATTGAATGATTTTGTCGAGCGAATCGAGAAAACAAGTTTTTGGGGTCCTAAATTGTGTATACTCACGAATATTTTTACCAATACATCACTGATTATATGGTTATATTAATTATAAATTATTGATCAGCATAACATTTAGCATTTAGCCGGCCCGGGCGTCTCGAAACAATAAAATATTCAAACCGAAGCCGAGCTTTTTAATTAGAAACCCGGCCCGGCCGGAAAATGTTTCCATTTTGAAAAATAAGATTCGACCGGAGCCTGATAAATGTTTTTCAAGTCCAGCCCAGTCAAAAACACGAACGGTCTATACTATTAACCTACTATTAATACTATTAACCTGCCTGCAAGGATCAAATACATTTCGTTCCAGCCCGAACCAATGATTTTTTTCTTATGCACGGCACGGCCCGAAAATACATTTAAGCCCAGTCCAGTCCAAAATCAGTATGGACCGAGGCAATTGAGGGCAAGGCTGGTTAGGCTGGTCCTTACAGGTCCATATAGTAAGTATACCTTTAAAATATATTTTTAACATAACTCTTTTTTATGGGAAGATAAAGTTGGATCAGCCGATATTCCCAACGATCGGCCCAGTAAGTATTTAAAAATTAGACAGAGGCAAATATCCCCTTTGCCACCCCTCCCCCCCCCCAAATGGCGAAACTGACTGCAAGTGTGCAAATGTGTTCACTATGATATAAAGAACATCATTTAAGTGATATAATTTTTAAAATTCATTGAAAAAAAAACATAAATCTTATGTATACATGACGTAAAACAAAATTTTAGAAAACTGAAAACTCATACTATTTATTTTTTCTAATTAAAATTCAAAATTCAAGAGATTTGTTTGGTGCACTCTGTATATAAGGCATCTAACAATATGAACTTTCAGACAGCTATACCGACGGATCCTGCGGTTGTTTCGAGATGGTCTTGTTGGAGTGCTTATACATATTATATAAGAATGTGTCTCTCCCGTTTTGTACGTGGGCGTGATATATGTAGTCATCTTATTGTCGGTAAAACATAATCGCAGTTAATGGCATTTTTGTGTGCAATAAGTTTCTTCGTAAATCTTTTCGGTACACCGTGAAAAGACGCAAGAATAGGGCAAGCTAATATTATACACTCCATACAGTTACACAAAATAAATTATATTTATCTTTTATTTTTACTTTAAAAAAAAAACTTAACTCTCATTGATCCTATTCACTTTTCCCATACCTTTTTTTTTTTCTTTTTCTCAGTTGATTTTTGCAAAAGTGGGCATTACGCTATTGACTATTTATAAAGTTAATTTTTCTTGAATTTTAAACTCAATTAGTTAAATTTAATATACTTCGGTTAAGTTAATACTGATCTCTTGACTCTCACGAGTTCGTTATATTGTAATGGAAATTAAAATTTGCATTAATTCAATAAGAGTCTTTGACAAAAATAAGATGTGATAAAATTTTTTTTCAAAATTTTGAATAATATTAAAGATTAAAATAATTTGTTTTTGACTAGGTTAAGTTAATATTTATTTTCTATTCGAACTTTAAATTTTAAACGTAATGAAGCACATTTATATGTTTTAGATTATGAACGAAGCGTGAAAAACTAACCTACCTATTGGTTTTACTATGATTTTGTATTCATTATTATTTTTGTATGTATACACTTTTTTGGGTAGAAGGAGTCGAGTTTTGGAGTAATGAGGATTTTGATAGCAAATTCATTCTATTTAGTACATTTTTAGTAGTAATTGTTTGATACAGTAGAGTTTCGCTAATCCGATTTTGAAGGGACCTAACCTGTCCGGATCACCAAAATTCTGGATTAAACGGAATCACATTTAAAACATTTGTTAAATAAATTTTATATGGATAAAACTAATAAAATCGATGTTTTTATTATCATGAAATTAGCTTTTTGGTATCAATACCAGAATTGGGTAATGATACGGCCGCCGAAGCGATACAAATAATCGCCCGACATGCATGTGGACTGCGGGACAATACGGAATAAGTTAATGTGTATTTACTGTGTGTTCGTGACGCATGCACATTTACTATATTTCTTTATCATCTATTAAATGTATTCTTTGATTATATTTTTATAGTATAGTAGATAAAAATTCAGTATCATATTAACAGAAAATTGAAATAAAACAACCGGGAAGGAACACCTGTTTAGTGAAATGAAAGATGGACGCTTACAGCTTTTGAGTATAAAACGTATAAGAATTGGTTTTATTATTTTGTAATTTTCGTTTTTTGTAAAACGTATTTATATTTTTGTTTTTCTATATGGTATTAATTTTGGCTTAATAAATATCTTTTAAATTGGTATATAATTGTTATTGTATTCTATACTTTTCAAAAATTAATATTTTTTTTTACTCGCCCTCCTACTTTCAAAGCCCACGAGCCGCCACTGATCAATACTACAACGTAGACCAACATTATTAACCTACAAATTGCTTTAGAATACAAAAAAAAAACCAAACATCTTATTAATTAAAATTCAAAGTGTATTATCACACGATTGCGTGGTACTAATGACAATTTTGAGGTCCGTCCGGATTAACGAAACTCTACTGTAATTATAAATTTTCCCAGTAGTTTTCTTAAGCGTAAAAGAAAACTATACGGCAGATTGTAACAGAAAAAATGATTACACGTGGAAAAATAACAAATAAATAATTTTTTATGGTAACCGATTTTGTTTTATTTTTAATTGGTCATTTTTTTAATAATAATATTAAATAATATACCGTATGTAAAAATAATTCTACAAGTTTCTCAATACCAAAATAATATACCGTTTTTGTCGTATTATTATTTTACTTGTTTTAATCGTTTCAAAACGTAATGAAAAGTCGATCCGTTTTCGTTTCGATATGATACGACAATGTTTTCCAAACGTAATTTTTGAATATCAAATTTTCATTATAATAAAATACATTACACACGCTCAATTTTGAAACAAAAAAAAAAATAAAAATTCAAGAACCGTATATGGATAATATATACTTATATTATTATACAATATTATTTAATGGACTATTGGATTTCTTCAGAATCCGTATTATTTTTACATAATAGTAATTTATTGGTAGGCACCTATATATATATATTGTTAGATATACAGGAAGAAATAAAAAATAATTCATACGATGTGTTTAAATCCGACTTTAAATTGAATATCGTATTCAAATTACAAAATTGTGTGTCTAATCTACATGGAATCACTCCTGAAAAATAACGAAAATATGCCTATAAAGGAACTTAATTAATAATAACAACACTATGGAATTTTATGAAAATAAATGGAAATATAACGAATAAAAAATATTAATTTCAATAAAAAAAAATTATATAAAATACATTTCTATATCAGTATAATGTCACAAAGATTGAGTAATAAATATTAATAAATATTGAAATATACTGAAGTCAGGGTGGGAGTGAGATGTGAGGAGGTTACGGTAGATAGAGTTCAGTGAAAGTTGAGGACTAGGGTGATCGACCCCATATGGTTGGGAGAGAAGACGAAGGAGAAGAAGAAGAAATAGCTGTGACTCGTCAGTTTTAGGTTTAAACTAAACATGGCTTATACATAAAAATAATTAAAAATGTAATAATATTGTATCAAAATTAGAGATTCCTACTTTGGAAAATCTGTGTTTTATTACTACCTACGCATATTATCCTTTATCCAATGAAAAATCACAGATCAGATTCAATGTTTCCACTTAAATTATTTGCGATATCATTTCTTATGTATTCAAAACTATATTTACTTTAATAATTATGTCATTAAAAGTGTTTACATAAAAAATGTACCTATGAAATGTTGAATAAATTTCGGAGGTGGTCCTTCATTTATGGTTATACCTATGTGTAAATACCGGCCTAAGAAAAAATAAAATTACAATGTCTATGCTGCAGTTACTCTATGGCATAGAACATAATTTTATGTCTTTGGATATCTATCAATATCATAAACGATCGTTGACAGTCTAAAATGTTGAATATATTTCAGAAATTCTATGGATTTGTTCATTAATATAACTTATTAAATAATAATAACAAATTTTTACTCATTTATAAATTATCCGATCATTACTCTTAGTGAAAAATTGTGAGTATCTAGTATCCGTATATAATGTGAATTACCTATTATAAATAAAAATTAACATAAAATAATGAACTTTTAACTACGTAGGTACACATACTTCAACAACCATTTTGTTATTTACAATGCCAACCGAAAACTTCATGATTTAATTCATTTTCCCGGGTATAATGGAAACTATACTGAATATCTGAGCAAAAATTCACTTATCCAGTTTCGATTCGATGTGGAAAACCAAAGTAAGTATTTATGTACAAAAAAATCATGTCTACTTATACTATTTTATTAATTTCAATATGGGTACTTACCTATTAAAATAAGTTGCGACTAGTGACGTATTTTCGTTATTATTTATAAAATATAATAAATAATTTATAAATGTGAGATAATATACAGTAGAATAATATTAATATAGGCAGCTATAAAACATTTAACGCTCCGAACCACTTGAATATGTAGTATTGAAGTATAAAAGTATACCTATTCAAATTGTTTTAAGATTTCATTTTTATTTATCAATACTTAGCCCCTATAATACTTCCAGTTTTCAATCAATTAATCCTAAACTGTCTTTATATACATATAATATCACGGAAAAAATATAGTTACAATAAACATTTTAAATAAATATTTTAACTATATAATACTGTTAAAAATTTTCATCCGTAAATTGTCCCAGAAAAATAGGTAGGTAAAATAGGTAGTTGTATGAACCTAAATTATTAGAATTCATATATAATTGTACACACGCCTGGAAAGTATATTCAACTATATAACATAATTATAGTAACAATACCTGTTAGTTTTTTCAGTCTAATTATTATAGATTGAATGTATTAATTTATATATGTACTTCTCGTATAGTAGGTACTTATACATTGATAGTTGGCTAGTTTTTACGTGCAAGTAAATATATTTATCGTATACAAAATTAATTGTGGCCGATTTATTTGTGTTTGATACATTGAATGATTATCAAATATTCGATATTATACGAAAATTCGAATTTTCATCATTTTTAAACTATTAAACAGGTACCTATATAGTTATGTATAAAATACTATTATTATGTAGTATTGCCGACTAAAAATATATAGGTAATTAATTAATGAAATTATATGAAAAACAATACAATTTATACATATATAGTTAGGTACCCATCAATTATCCAATTGTATTTATTGCGCAAGTCAAAAATGTACAATCCAACAAAAACGCAAATATATAATTTTAAAACGTAGAAAGTATATTATATATAGTATGAAATCCGTTAGATATCGTATGAAAGCATTATATTATATCGTACATATACCTACCTGTTTAAAAATATATAATTAAAAAATGACGAACCTTTGAATTTTCGTATAGGTACCTAACTAATGTGTAAAATAACACTTAAAGCATAATTAATATTTATAATATTTAGTGATGTTACGAACTGTTCGATTTTCGAACCGAACTAAACACAAAATAGTTCAGTTCGAATATCGAACCTAGGAAAAAAAATTTGAAACTAATTTGTCGAAAAACGATAAAAAGAAATGGAAAA
>JAIPRL010013688.1:0-10267 GCA_025469235.1 Pemphigus obesinymphae
ATATTGTATAACTGTGTCTCGTATTTGTATTCGAATTATTTTTAAATATATTTTATATGTTAAACATGATTATAATATGTAATTTTTAAATTAAATAGCCACATAAAATAAAACTACTAGTTATTATTATAAAATATCACAAGTAGGTAACAAATAGGTATCATGTGTAATGTGTAATATCATTGATTATATAATATTATATTATATATAATTAATGGTAATATGTACAATATATCACAAATAATTAAGCCCAAGTAATTAAGACAAATAATAAAACACCAAAATAACGATACGTTTGGAAAAACACAGAACAGAAACAAGAAAATAATCACGACAATATTGCACGTAGCAAAATTAATAATTAATTGCTCCATGCTCGTAGTGCGTAATAACTGTTATCGCGCAGAGTGCAGACGGTATCAAGTTTATGAACCACTAATAATGTGTATTCATTTTTGGGAGGCAACTCGTATATAATTTAAAACTACCTGACTAATATTTTTTTTTACCTTTTTATTTTCGAAAAGGACGGGAAGCAATTCGTATATTTTGGGAGACAACTAGTATGCTCCGATCGAAACGAGGTGGGGTTCGACTCCCAGGTAGTAAATAAGATAGCTGACGAGATTTTTCTCGCTGTTGGCGTCTGGTCTCGGGTGCACGCTGGCAGTCGGCACATAATTAACAAACAATGTCAAAGAACTATCTTCGACTCCCCTAATATGAGAATGTTCAAATCTGAGTATGTTAGAGTTTGGGAAATAAGAGGATGTAAAACTGTTCGTTTATGAGGATTGAAGGATTTGTGACAAAAATTTATTATAAAATTCAAGTTATATAAAAGTATTCACATTCAAATTTAATTATATATTATATATATATATTACGTTGTGTATTAAATTTTACATATTGTATATAAATGATATCATACAATTATTATTTGATTGTAACTTTACATAAATGTATCTTTTCTATAAAGTTACAAAATAATAATTTTAACGGGGGGTTAAAGTTACTTGAAAAATAGGTACACAACTCGGTCACATAACCTGTTACTTGTTAGTGATTATTTCCCAATACTTTACATGGGTACATGATCCAAATAGCCAAGAAATATTTTTAAAAATTACAATTTTATATTTTCAAAATAATCATTTTATTTACCAACTTTCCTTTGCTAGTTATATTATACTAAATACGGTCGGTTAGTACTTTTAATGCATCTGACATAAAATCCTTCGCACACATATACCAATTGGATCACCAATAAAGTCTTCTGGGGAAAAAAAAACAATAAGAATAAATCTTATTGTGAATCCACTAGTTCCCCCACACCATTCGGAATCTAAAACACATCATATAATAATAATAGTTATAAATAATCATAATATAAATTTTTACTACAAGTAGATTAATGTTACATAATATACAAAACTTCTATATGTGTAATAAAATAGGCTTGAAAAACTGAAGGAAACAACTTGTAACCACTGACTTTTCTAAGGGGACTTGGTCCTTTAAATACGTGTCTAACTGCCACACAAAATGTAACTTGTAAAATATTAACCATAAATGCTTATTAGAATATATTTTGAATATCAACGTCTACTTTAAATACTGTAACTATTACATTATATTATCAAAAAAATACACAAAATAATAATATCAGCCATAAGAAGTCAAATAACCAAGGCATTTTACATAATATATTATTATCATTTTATCATTTTCAACACAAATTAAATGATTTTTGATATTTCATAAAAAATTATTATCAGGAGAAATAAATGTACTTACAACTAAAAATACGTACATATTATTTTATCAAAATTACAAGGAAATAATGAGTCTTTACTTTCTCGTTTTAGTGTTCCTTACGCGTTTATCGAAAAAATCTAAAAATGGCCTCCTTTAAGTACCAACATGATCAAATGATCTACTATAGAAAATGAATACTTACGTAACGATTGAATTAAGTCTTCTATTCAAAATGTTTCCATTTAAATCATAATATTGTAAGGCCAAGAGGGATCCCTCATTTCACTTAGAACTCAAAAATAATTAGACTACCTCAGACACATAATGATGACATACCTAATATAATTAATATTTAAAATTTTGGTTATTTCAATATACAAAGATCATATTATTGTTATAAAATAATATAGAATATTTTTTTTAAGAATATATAAATATATATTTTATGTATTACAAATACATATGCGTAAAATTTATATTCAAAATACTTTAGCAAAATATTTTATCCAACTTTGTAGAAGTAGATATACGAGAATATAATATAGTTATACAATAATATTCAACAATAGACATGTTTTCACGATCAACCTGGTTATGTCTTTTTGTCTTATCAATAACTAAACATAATAACCATTCATTATAAACTATTATAACCAAAACTGATTATTTATCAAATTCAGTAACCAAACTACATTTGGTTAATCGCAAAAGCACGCCTTATATATGCTGTAACTGTTTTAATTTTTCATCGATAAAAGAAACCACTATAATCGCACGATTCTTAATGATTTTCGTATGCTTTTTTTTTTTCATTTTTATAGGTACAATGACTATAGTATTACACATACATTTGGTTTCCAGTTAATGTTTTTGGTCATTAAAGTATATTCGTTCATTATTTCGACATACGGAGAAGAAAATGTTTGGACAATATTTGCGGGCTTTTGTATGATGAGTGCCCTCTATGGTATATTCATAATGCCAGAAACGAATGGAAAATCTCTTAACGAAATCGTAAAATCATTTGAATCAAGGAAAACACCAATAAAAAACAGTTTCCCATAGACAGTATTATATTATTATTATTTAATATTAAAAACTTATATTTTATGTGTTTATAATATACATTGTAACACAGGTAATTACAATTTTTATATTTTAACATTTGTCAATAAGATGTTATTTCCAACCTGTATACCCATCATGTACTTTCTCATTCGAATTATACGCCATTATTCATGTTTTTAAATGCCTTTTTTCCATCAACCACATTAATATCCTAATTACGAGTATATGTATACTATTTATTTTATTTATATATGACTTTTTATCTTGCCTACTTTCTTTACAGTCCAACTCATTTCAGTTTTAAGAAATTTATCTCTCTCCTCATACTTATTATAAAATCTTTAATCGAAAATTTAAATACTTTCCATAGAATAATTCACTTCCTCTGGGTTCCCAGCCACGTTAGAATTTCTGATAATGAACGTTTCATTACTTCCATTAAAACATTTTCTACAGTCGTATATCGATTTCGTTAGTTGCGTATTTATGGGAGGGGGGGTCCAGATGCACTGACCAGACCCCCAACCCCCCCCCCCCAAAAAAAAAAAAAGAATTACTAAAGAGTAAAGATACTCAAATATATGCCGAGATAATAGTTATACAAAATAGAATACACGTTAACTACAAGCACAAAATAATGGAAGCAGATATTATATAGGTATAATATATGTAACAATATAGTCTATATAGTATATAGGTAAACTCCAATAATTCTTGAAGTACTATCTTATCGCAAGAAATCAACAACCGACACACACTGTTGTTCAATTATTACTACACAACTACAAAATATATTTGTATAACATATAACTTTTATTAATTTACCCATATTTTTGCTTTATTGTTAACAACTGTCATTTATTTTATATTTTGTCACTGAACGGCGAACAACTGCGATACAATTCACTAAAATACCTATGTAAGTATTAAATATTATATAGGTAAGTACATAATAATTATTATTTGTTAATTTTATTATAAGACGTTAGCTCATTGAAATAAAAAAATTAACTTTCCAATAATTTATGGAAAATATTATATTTTAAGTGAAGCAATTAATTTTATTTAGATTACATAAATTTAAAATTTGTATTAAATACGCATGTCATTTGAGGCGTCTGCTGGCCGTTCGGTTTGATCTTCTATATAAAGACACTATATATTCTATATAAAAATTTGTGCCCGTTATGTGAATCTTGAAACTTGTACATTACATGAAGATTTTCTTCAGTTTGTTCCGACTACAGATTTAACTGGAAAAGGATTAGCTACATTAATACTGGATAACTTGAAAAATTTTGGTATTGAAACACAGTATCTACGTGGACAAAGTTATGATGGAGCGGCTGCAACGTCAGGGAAATATAATGGTGTTCAATATCATATTAAACAAACTCATCCTTAGCCTTAGCCGTTTATATCCATTGTTCTGCTCGATCCCTCAACTTTGCTGTCTCTTCATCATGTGGTATATTCAAAGTATAAGGAATTGTTTAGGAACTGTTGGAAAACTTAGGGACTTTTTATATTTTCTAAACGTAAAGCAGTACTTTCTCAAGCTATTGAAAAATCAGAAAATATTTTATCAAAATAAACATTAAAAAGAAATTGCGAAACACGATGGATAGAAAGATATTATTCAATTAACGATTTTTTGGAATTATTCGAATGCGTTGTAGAAGCTCTTGATGATATTTCTGAATAGGATGACACATCAGATAGCTCTGATAATGCACAAAGTTTAAGAAGTTCGATTTTACAATCGGAATTTATTATAGCATTGTTTATAACTTCAAAAGTATTTGGATTTGGACTGTCTCTTTCGAAACAATTTCAAAAAACCAATAATATTCATCTAAAAATGACTATGAATTTAGCTCAAGATACATAGGACGAGCTAAAATTATTTAGGAAAAATGCTGATAGTAAGTTTCATGAAATTTTTATAAAAGCAAAACATATTTTTAACAAATTTGAATCACCTTTGAAGATACCAAGAATATTTAATTTACAAAAAAATAGAATGAACATAAACTGACCCCGAACAAGATTACCATATATCCATATTTATTCCATATCTAGACTCATTTATTAATCAGCTCAAATCTAGATTTATTGACCATAAAACTATTTTAAATGGTTTTCAATCACTTTTCGATACAAAAGCGAAACCAGATAATTTTATAAATGTAATTGAAACATACAAAGAAGACTTAGTCACACCCACATCAGTTTTAGTTGAAGAGTTTAAGTTATGGCAAAGAAAAGTACATAAATAAAATGCTATAAAATCAATTGTAGTTGGCGGAGTCGATAAAACCCCATTTTCTACTCCCTCTTCTTTCGTCGGATTTTCTTCCGATCCATCGCATGATCCATAGAAAATATTGGTCCTCCTTATGGTCTTCTGTTTTCCTTCTGCCTGTGTGAAATGGCATAGATTCATTTCAAATATAATCCTTAACCATTATTTGATTTTGGGATATCGATCTACCTAGAGATATAATTATTATTTCTTTCCTTTTGCACTCTTTTCTCAACATTATTATTTTTATATTATTATATAATTCTTGTAAGATTATTGTAAATTATTGTATACTCTATTCACTTCGGGAATGGTACCCGGTGGCGATGAATTTTACATATTGTGCATGTTATTGTACCTACATATTTTACAAAAATAAATAATAATATATATTTAATAACACACTAAAATATGATGAATTGCATATATCCGGGAAAGTTAATTCAAAATGACTATAATCGTTATGTACCTTCCATTTTCCAAAATTTTAAATGTTTATGTAGACCGTGTTTAGTGCCTATTTCTACATCGTACACATACTGAATTTTAAATTTATACGTACAAATGAATAGTAGGTATTACACACATATACTTATATTTTTATGCAATTTCCCCTACAATCTACATTAAAACGAATAGTCGCGTATAAACGTTATTAATTCAATTTCACAAACAATTTACAGTTATTATCCACCTATTTTTAAAAATGTTGAGTACCAAATCGAATCGTACAATAAAACTCGAGAGTATAAAAAAAACTTTAACAGTAGAAAAAAAAATATTTTAAATATTTCCAAAACTTCAAATAATATTTTAATAATTATGTTTTTGGGAAAGTTCACGATTAAGACCTGTTATTGAAATAATATATTAATAATATAATAATAATAAATTATTTTTACTTTAAATATTAACATAGGTATTATATTAAAAATTCCTTTTCAAACGTTAATATTTTCCCGAAAATATTACTAGAAAATTATTTTACTTTATGGAAAAATTGTATGAACATTTCGTTTCATTTTGCCGTCTGAGTGATACTAATATTAAACTATATTTAATTAAATATAAACTTCAACGTAAAAAATCATTAAATTCCAATTTCTGATTAATTTAAATGTAGATGTTATGCACCTGTCTAGTATCATTTAATCAGATTATCACTGGTGCTTCGTTCGTATTCTCGTCTCTCCTTTTGGCAAAATTAAAAGAACCAACTTCTCAAATAAAAATAGACAACGACGATGCATCGTGGATAGGTACGTGAATTTAATAACTATTAATTAAACCACTTGTAAATTACATACATGTAAAATGTATTTAAAATTTTATTTTCAATACGTGGTCACTCATCCGGTTGTACAGTGTATACAGACAACGAATGAATTTTTTAGGGGGGCTAAATATGGTTTCGGTACAGAATAAGTAAAATTTTAAAAAGCTGGGAAGCACGTCGCACGTTGGGTAGGATAATGCTGACGGATATAATGAATTTTAAAGCAATGATAAATCATTTCTTTCCAAAAAAAAAACGATTCTGAGCGAAACTTCGGTGGATATGCTTGAAAATTACTGTAGATAACACTAATAATATATTCAGAATATTTTAACAATATGGGTATAAGCTTCGGTGTATTTTACCTGGATATTATACTGTCTATTATATTAAATTCCATATATTTTTAAACGAAAAAAAATATATTTTCAAACTCATATTGATTCCTATTACTAACTTGTGGTACACAAACTATATATATATATATTTTTTTAAATTTATTATTTTATTATTTTTCTTAAATTTCATTAAAATTGCCTAAACAGAACCTCTTAAAAATCGCATGTGTGGCGTCCTCTAAAGACATTTGCGATATACGGCGTTTATTCCGTCGTAAACCCAGAATACGCATCGTTGAAATGTACAATTTAAAATGGGCACCTAATTAAAATTGCCATACATATTATAATATAATACATAACTACATTCTAGTACCTACTATATAAAATGCAATAATTAAGTATTGATAATTGTATTATATAGGTAAGTATATTAATGAAGTATAAAATAATTTAATAATACATATTTAGTAGTAGTAAGTATCTGCATTAAACCAATACCTATACCTACACAATATTAATGTATTATTGAATACAATATAAAAACGCGCGCGGATATTCGTTACCCTTATATAGTCGCATCTCATACAACTATTTCCTGGGTTGCGTTTTTATTACGTTTACGTTCGGACAATAATTCGCAGTCCGGTTGCGTTTTTCCACAGCGTCCAGATCGCGAAGGATTGTAATCGCCGTGTATAGCCGCTCTAATCTAAATATCAATGTTATTTCAAAAACGAAATTTGCAACCGCAATATAATATATATAATTAAATATTAATTAAATAATAAATATTATAATTAAATAAAATTAAATATTAAATATATATATATATATATATAAGAGTATTACATATTATATGTGGCTATATAGGTACGTGCTCCGAGTATATATAATATAATATAGTTAAATGTTAATGCTTACAAAATAGTAGGTATATAAAAAAATTAATAAATTATAATATAAATTACGACAATACGACAGAAACATAAACTGTACCATTTTTTCTAAAATAATATCACTTTCGTAAACACTATGCGTCTATTCTACTATAATTCCTATGTCATAACTTATAACTAATATACTGTGATTTGTATTTAAAATCATAATGCTAAATATAATATATACTTACAAAATTAATCGGTGTATATTATGTGTTGTGTTGTATACCTTATACCTACATACTTATCTGATATCATTACATTAGGTATTATTTATTCTAATATAGGTACCATATGTATTTTTAAATAAAATAAATTAAAATATATATCATAAAATATAACAATATATTATAAAAATAATATAAATAACAAAGAACGCGAATAAATCGCCAAGAGTAGATTTTACTTACTTGATAACTACCGTCTGCAGTACACCGATTGTCAAATCACAGGACGACAATAAAATAAATGACAAACAAAACCCGTAATACGAAATACAAATATCAAACATACAAAGTCCGGGCAACCGTCTGCAGGTGCGCTTTTATACTACCTACTACATAAAAATAATTTCTGGAATATTGTTCAAAACATTTTTATATTACTGTTTTGAAACAAGTGATTTTGTACGAACCTGAAAATATATTAAAAATATAGTTATTCATAATATTTTTAACTGATATAATATTTTTTTTAATTAAATTTTTTCTAAACATTGAATATTTCGGAGGGGAGGCTGTCCCCCTCCCGTTACTACGCCCCTGGGCTTAGTATTCCCTTAAATGTTACTAATTGTTATTTTTAAAAATATGCAAATATGCCTTACAAAAATATTATTTATTTGTTTATAAAATCTGTTTGAAAATCATGTTTGTTGGGAATTTTTGAAAAAAAAAGGGAAAAATTAAATTTGAAAAAATAATTATTGAGAAATATGGTATTGGGAAAATAAGGTATCAGGTAAAATAGAATTGGGAAAAATAATTATTGAGGAAAATTGATTGGGAAAACTGTATGTTAACCGATTAAACTTGAACAGTTAAATGTATTAAAAGTTAACTCTTAACTTACAGTGTTTAGGTTAACTAAACTTAACTAAGTTAATTTTTTTTATGAACTTACCCGCCTTTAGAAAATATATTGTACAAAATATACTTAATATAATTACATATATAAAATCCAAGCACACTTCAGTGGGATATTTAACAGCAATAAAAATTATTGATCAATAATATTTGTTTTAATTATTAACGATATATATATATATATATATAGATACTTGTTTTGAACTTTGTTTTTTTTAATATATTGACAAATATTAATTATTCAGGAATATCGAATGTAAATGTTGAACCCAAGTAAAAATAATATATATATATATATAACATAATATAATTATATAATTCGTTATTTTAGCAAGTGTTCTAGTACTTGTATGCCCTACGGGTTTATTAATAATTGGATTATTAACCGATAAACTTGGCAGAAGAACAGCACTTCAAATTTCTTACATACCACTAATTATAAGTTGGATAGTGCTGGCATATGCTAATTCCTTGAAAACCATTATAATTGGACGAATTATAATGGCGACTACTTTTGGTAAGTTTTTAGAATTGTATTTTTTATAACAAATAATATTTAACCAATGCTGGAAATCACCAAACTAAAAATTTAAAAGTTAAAATAAATTTACGGACAAACTTGAATTTCATATTGACTTGACTTATTTATTTTTATATTGACGATAAGTTATTTTTTTAAATTTTATCCAATTTAATAAATTTTGAATTTTAAATATCTAAAAATAAGAAACACAATAATTTAAAGTGTTATTATTTTGATATGAAGAAATCTCTTAATTCATTATGATTGAGAAATTAGATAATAGAAAGAATAGTTTATATTGAAAACCCGACTTAATTTAGTAGTATTCCAAATACAGTATTTGGAATACTATATTCAGAATGCTAAGATATTATGTAGGTATACGAATGCATGATAAGTATTTTGAATATTTTGTAAATACTTTATTTTGAAAGTATTTAATACAGTATTTTTAATACTTTTAAAAATTATTATTCAAACCAAAATTGTTTTCAAAAATATAATTGATATATATTGTACATAAACATACTAAAAGTTCCCATCGATCAGACTGGAGCTTTTTATAATATCAGGAAATTTTAAACTTTTGCCAATATCTCAAAAATCATTGAAAATTTCGACAAGTTTCTTACCGGTTCCAAAATATAATTTCCATATAGTAATTGATTTATATTTTACTCAACATTTAAGCATTATTCAATCTATTATATTAAGAATTATACTGAACCAATCTATATTTTCGTGGTATGCGTCCTTATTTATATTTGTATGAAGCCTTCGACAGTAAATTGTAATTTATATAATATTGAACTGACAAACACATACTGTTTGGCAGTGGCAAATATTTTAAGGGGCCTCGCGACTGGGTTGAAATATGTGTAAAAAAGAGTCTCCGCATTTCTCAAATTTTGAAGCCGCATATTATCCGATTTAGGTTCTGAAAAATGTTCTAAAATTGTCATGACCTCCTCGA
>JAIPRL010013689.1:0-10266 GCA_025469235.1 Pemphigus obesinymphae
GTCAAAAGCCCGACCAAACCGGGCTAGCCATAACTAACCATAAATATAAAATATTACGTACAGGCTACAGTGTATACTCCTGTATAGTATATACCCTACACTACAGTACACATCTGTACCTACCTAACTCCTAATATTTATATCTATCCTTCGTTTTCAATATAAATAATTTTAAGCAAAACAAGGAATGTATATTATTTTTAATAACTTTATTATTACCTAAGGCAAATATACACCAAGTGGGGCAAGTAATTTAAAGGGCAAGGGATGCTGTAGCATCCTAGCACCTCAGCCAGTCCGCGCCTGGAGATTTTTATCCTACATCAAACCTCTCTTTAATGAAGAGGTGGTATTATAAACACGGACCGTTTCAAGTTCTTATTTTAATGTCCACTGTTTCGGGTAGAAAAAGTAGGAGAGACATTTTTGAATATTGGTATCAGACTTGGGTAAAATATTTTTTTAAAAGTATTTCGAATACATATTCCGAAAACTTCCAAAAAAAATTATTCAGAATATGTATTCGAATACTTTATAATTATAGTATATTTCTTTATTATTTATATATTAAGTATTTGAAATACTCTACAAAATGTATTCCAAATATTTTAAGAATACTTTTTTTTTACTAGATATCAATAACAATAACAGCATCTAATTATAATATTATTAAATGTTATCTTGTTTTTTTTTTTTTTTGCCCAAATTAATATAATAATAGGTATAATTTATGTTTATACAAACCTTCCTATTAATTAAAAATTATATCCATATTTTAATAATAAAGTTCAATATAATAATATAATATTTTCGGACAGTACGGACGTCTTTCATTTTGCTCTCTCATTAATTTCCTTTTTCTCTAAAATAATTACCAGTTTTTTGTGGCTTTTGTTTATTACTTCGATAAAAAGTGCGTGTGCAGAGTGGTGTCGGTTTCGTGACAGTCTGCCTAAAACCGTCCCCATAAGGACAGTTTTTATGCATCATAAGTTTTACGCGGCCACCGTTAATTGGTAAGATAAGCCTTATACCTATCTACTCGTGCAAGACAAACACGCGATAATTTTAGGCCGCCGTTAATTGGTATGATTAGTACTATTCTTATTTACCTCTGCAGGTCACTAACGACTAATTATCAACAATTACGCTTTCTGATTAACCCGGATCGTCCGTGATTATTTGAGCTAAAACTCGTATGCATAGTGCATTCATTAATATCTCATACAGAGTGTCACAATATTACTATATATTGGATAAGTTATTCGCCTTGTGTGTAGTTACTTTTCCACATTGTGTACTAAGGATTTAATTTCCTTCTTTCAACTTGGAATATTTCTTAGCTTGGCTACGCTATGAGTTCTTCATCAAAGCTTAAAGGAAGCTCACCTAGCCTCTCTGTAGACTCTAATATTAATACCCGTAGTAGCGCCAAAAATGATAATTCTTCATCTAATGATGACCTTATGGTATCTCTTCAATCTTTTCGAAATGAGATCTTGGCCTCTAGTAAATTTCGGTTTAATGAGTTAAAAAATGATCTGAAACTACTTTCTGCCTTGGTAGCTGACCTCAAGGTTGAAAATACTAAACTGCACGAAGAAATTGATTTACTTAAAAATAAAATGTCTACTATCGAATCTTCTAAATCTTCTCCCCTCTCAACGCCTACTGTTGTACAATTCTTGCAAGAGACTTTTGAGAAGGAAAGATGTTCAACTAATGCCCTAGTTTACGGACTATCTGAATCTCTATCACCATCTTCTTCTCAGCGTGCTAATGACGATAAGTTGGCTTTGGATAACATTATTATACCACTTGAAACTGTCAACCTTTCAGCCAACTGCAAATTCGTTCGCCTGGGTAAATCCCAGCCAGATAGAGCCCGGCCTTTGAAAATTATTTTCGGTTCCAAAGATGATGCAGCTAAATTTATTTCTGGAGTAAATATGGCAAGGCTGAATGGCTCTTCATTCCCTAACAATTTTAGAATTGTTAGAGACAAAACTACTCTTGAGTGCAGTTTATTAAGGTCTTGTCATTCTGAGCTCGATCGTCGGACTAAAGATAGTGAAGTTGGTTTGCGGATTCGGTACGTTGATGGGATACCAAAGGTTCTTTTGGATCGTTCAAAAACTATCTTCCACATCCTCCAACCAACAGGATTTAGTTGATATGCCGACCATCAAACCATATTCATACTGGTCAGAAAATCCATTAATTTCTTCAACCTGTCAGCATACTCAACTAGATCATAATTCTAATTGTTTTTTTTTGTGTGTGTTCCACCCTAATGTTTAATCTATACTTCGATTTTTTAAACGAATATTCTATTCCTGATTCTAATTGTTTTACAAATAATAATTTAAATGTTAATAAAATTACTTCATTCTTTCCACTATGCACGAACTCCAAATTCAATCTTACAATATTTTATCAAAATGTACGGTGCCTTAAAACTAAACTTGTCAATCTCAGAAGCTCTTTTCCATGTTTATTTCTTATCACATTATTGTTCTTACTGAAACTTGGCTGACTCCTGACATTAGTGATGCTGAACTTGGCTTAGTTGGTTTCCAAATGTATCGGCTAGATAGAAATCCTGATAACTGTCCCTATTTCCGTAGTGGTGGAGTCCTCATCGCCGTTAAGCATTCTCATAAGTCTTCGGCTGTTGTTCTTAACATCCCTAATGTTGAGCAAGTTTTTACTTTATTATCTCTTGACTCTAACTTTTTATTAATTGGATCTACGTACCTCCCTCCTTCTACAGCTCTTCCTGTCATTGAATCCCACTTATCCTCAATTGAACAACTCATATTCTCCTATAAGCCCCATACAGTTATCCTCTGTGGTGATTACAATTTTCCACGTATATCTTGGTCTTCTGATGAGTTAGGTTTCATTGCTACTGGCGACCTTACGCCTTGTTCTTCTTCCTTTCTTGACTCTCTTTCTTTTCTAAATTTTTTCCAACATAACCACGTTCTTAATGCAAGTGGAAATATACTTGATTTAATTTTCTCTCAATCTAATATTTTATCCGTGCAAAAAGCCCTTTCCTCTTTGGTTGCCCCTGATTCATATCATCCTGCTCTGACTATTGAGTTTACCTGCTTTAATGTAACTGCTTCTGAAAATACCCATACATACTTTGATTTTAAGTCCGGTGACTATGAGTCTATTTCAAATTTCTTCAACTCATTTAATTGGGAATCCACATTTTATTTATACTCAATTAACGATGCTGCCTCTGTCTTCAACGATGCTCTTTAAACTCAATTAATGCGTATACCCCTAAAAAAATATTTTAAAACCCTAAATTTCCTCATTGGGTCTCACCAGCTTTAAAAAGTATGAATTTTGAGAAGAAATTCGCACACGCAACATTTAAACGTTCTAAGTTAGCGTTCGACTATTCAGTTTTCTCAGAGTACCGAGCCAAATGTAAGCGTTTATCTAAATTAGACTACCGGTCCTACATTGCTGATATCGAGCATTCTCTTTTCACTAACCCCTCTCATTTTTGGAAGTATACAAGAGAGTTAAAACAAAAGTCCACCATCCCTTCTTCTATCCGTTTATTAAATCAAGTGGCTGACAATCCTTTAGCCTCCGCCAAACTTTTTTCTAAGTTTTTTTCTTCTATTTTCAAACGTCCTCTCCTCGCCTCTAATTATAATTTACATAATTTTGTCGGCTTTTATGACCTCCCTCCCAACTGTTTCTTCTCATATAACGATGTCTTATCCTCTCTCTATTCCTTAAAGAATAATTCTTCCAACGGTCTTGATGGTATTTCAGCTCGTTTGCTATATAACTGTCGTCATTTTATTGCCTACCCTATTTTCATTCTTTTCAGGCGTTCCCTTGATGAAGGATCTGTCCCTTTGGTTTGGAAAACCTGCTCGATTATTCCTATTTTGAAATCGGTGACCCATCTGACATTTCTAATTACAGACCGATCTCTATCCTTCCCCATTTAGCTAAATTATTCGAATCCATTATTTATTTCTCCATAAAGAGAAGTCTCAACCATATTATTGACGATAACCAATACGCCTTTCGTCCAGGTAAATCGTCCGTGAGTAGTAGTATTTCTTTGACCTCTTACATCCTTGACAACCTTGAAGACGAATGTCAAGTAGATGCTATTTTTACTGACATCAAAAAAGCATTCGATACTGTAGACCACGGTATTCTTTTAAACGTGTTGGAATCTCTTGGAATCGGTAACCCACTTCTCACTTGGCTACGTTCTTACTTAACCTCTAGAAGACAATTTGTCAGTATTAATGGAACTTCCTCTGACTTATCTGCAATCTCCTCTGGGGTTCCCCAAAATAGTCATCTTAGTCCTCTTCTTTTTATTCTATTCGTAAATACTGTTAACAAATATCTATCCTTTACTAAAATACAGCTCTTTGCAGACGATATCAAATTATTTCATAAAATTAATTGTTGCCAACTTCCACCTATTACAATCTGATCTCAATTCTTTCTTTAACTGCACACAAAGGTTTAATCTTTCCCTTAATATTAATAAATACTTTGTCATGTCCTTATATCGTAATCACTCCCCTCACTTTTTCTCCTATTCCCTTAACGGCGTCCAACTTGAACGCTTATCCATTATTAATGATTTAGGCATAAATCTCACACCATCTCTTTCTTTCAGACACCATATTAACTATACTATTATTCGAGCATCAAAAGTCTTGGGCTTCATTAAACGTAATACTTCACATTTTTCTTCCGTTCCTTGTCTTCGTGTCCTCTATTTTTTCCTTAAACGTTCCATTCTTGAATATGGTGTGGTCGTTTGGCATCCATACTTAGCTTATGACCAAATACGCATTGAACGAGTACAAAACCGCTTCCTATCATTTATTGCTTTCCTTCTTAAACTCCACCATATTCCTCATGATTACTCCTCTATTTGCTCCTACTTAAATATTGCTACACTTCATTCACGGCGTATTGAAGCTAACCGCTCCTTCATCACCTCTCTCCTTGATGATTCTCTCGATGCTCCTGAATTGCTCTCCTTAGTCTCCTATCGTGTCCCTTCTCACTCCTCCAGACATCATACGCTATTTCATATATCCTCCACCGCACATATTACGGGCATAACCATCCTATTCACAGAATGTTACGTCTCCTTAATAATGACTAAGAATAAGTTTTGTTACTTTATTTTTATTTATTATCTACCATTATTTGTAAATGTTATACTGTTATACTATTTTTATTACTATATTTATTGTTTTTAGTCAAGTTAAGTTTCATGTTTTTATTTATAGTATTATCCTAACTCGTCTAAACTTATATTATTCACCTTTACCTTTGCCCTTATAGGCGTTAATAAATAAATAAATAAATGAATAAATATTGTTTAATTAATTTAAGCAATAAGTGAGTAGATATTTTTTTATTTCTTATGATTATTATTATATACTTAAATAAGTTTTCATATCACTAACTATGGTTAATAGTTAATTTTTTATAATAAAATAATATATTCGAACTATTTATTTCATCAATTAAAATTATTATTATTTAAATCAACATGTTTAAAAGTGGGAAATACCATTACTGTTACACTAAAAATAGTTAAAGACAAAATAAGAAAATATAATATTATACTATAAAATATTATATACTTATTCATAAATACAATTTACATTGATGAAAAAATAATGATATTCTTTTAAAAAGTGTAAATCCACCTTAATAAAGTATTCGGAATACTGTATTCAGAAAACTTGTAAAAATAATTCAAAATACTGTATTAAATACTTCCAAAAAAAAAGTATTTAAAAAATTAAAATTTAATTGAAAAGTAATTTGAAAAATAGCAAATTCCAAATATCTCTTTACGTGAATCCTTCTTGTATAACGATGTCTATAGGGTTTTAACAGTAAATTTTAAAATAATATTGTACATATTTTTAGTAGTCTTAAAATTATTATTTTTTAGACAAACCAATAATAGGTTGTCTGAATAATTATTATGTTATACAATCAGAAGAAAAATGTTTTTTGATCTGTATGCATAAATCGCTCACGACTGCTTTTTTATCATGTATGTTATGTTTAAGCACAGCCTTTTTGAAGGCTCATGAAAAAATACCATCCTCTTATTAAGAGGGTACATTAAGATATTTTCTTTGGTCTTAAACTGGCGTGATTGATTTTGACAGTTGTAATTCTATGTACTCTTTCACTTGTGTGTATTCAAATAAAAAAACGGTCCATAATATATTTATATCATCAGTTTTAACGCCTGCATACACACATTTTTAAAACATTTTAATTTCTATTAATTTAAATATTTTTATATAATATTTTTATTGGACTATTGCCCGAATTGCCATTACACGTCATCATTTAGTGAAACAAAAAATATGAAATTGCACAAAATATTTATATAGGTCTTACTGTCTATTGATATGTTAATATAGTCTATTGACGATTGTATTATAAATATGATTATTAGAGTTATAATGTGTGTCTACATATAATTACAAATGAGATTACCGATTATATAACATAACAATCAAGCTTAAATTATTTCAAAATATGTAGATTTCACTTATAAGTTGTTATAACCATAATATTATTACTATTATACATATTATAATGTATTAAAAAATATCTATACACAAATCATCGATATTCGTGTGGCATGAAATATAATTTTTAGGTGTTCGTAAATGTTTGCACTGTACAGTGCCAAACATATATTTTAAAACATCTGTACACATATGAGGTTTAACTATTTCAAACTATTTCTTAGTTGCTAAAATGCTATTTAACGTTAAAAACCAATATAAAATGAAAATCAGAGTTTTCAAAATATAATCATTTATCAGTTATCAGTTAAAAGTATCTTGTCAAAATTAATAACAATTAATATGTGTACAAACGATTAAATAAAATAATAATATTAAAAAAATACTGATTTAGGTATTTATTTTTCCGTGACCCTCCATAATATTACGTGTAAACCCTATTTTATTATACTTTACTATTTTAGTACTGTACTGAGTACTTACTAAAATCTCTTAGTTTCACTTAGATTAAATTGGCGGATTACAGCATAAACAAAATTAGTTTGAAACATGTATTTAATATAAAATAAATCGATAATATCAATCAATTAAAAACAAATTTAAGTAATATGAGCTATTTACTATACAATAATTTATATTTAAAAAGAACCGGTTAGTAGTGGTGAGAGTAGTTTCACGTGTTGGATAGAAATATAGAATACTAGTTGTATTTTTTTTTTTTAAATCGATAAAAACGATTTTGAGTGAAGTTTGGTATTATTATAAAAATAGAATATGTAATCATGACAACTTTAAAAATATTTTTCAATTTTCTATATATTCCCGTTATCCAAATAATCATTCAATTTATGTATGTATGTATATATGTATGTATGTATGTATGTATGTGTGTATGTATGTATGTATGTATGTATGTATGTATGTATGTATGTATGTATGTATGTATGTATGTATGTATGTATGTATGTATGTATATAAGTATGTATGTATGTATGTATGTATATATGTATGTATGTATGTATGTATGTATGTATGTATGTATGTTTGTATGTATGAATTTGTTGGACAAACTTTAAATCTTCATCAAACAATCAAACGATCAAACTAAAGATCAAACAAATTTTTCAAACTTCGAATTTGAAAAGGTATGGTTTTCTCCCTGGCGTTCCGTGACGTTATAATACCAAGCGCGTAAAATGAGTAATAATAGAGATAATACATTTTTAGCATTGACCCTTACACTGTGTATTAAGAAAAATAAGGTAGATGACAGACATTATTTTATAGTATGGTTAAAATTAAGAAAAAAATATACCCAAAAAATATTATTATGGGGAATATTATACAAAGTATCAGATTAATACGTTAACTCCCTACATATGGACCATCAAACTTTTGAAGAATTACTATCATTATATTGATTATTGTTATAATTACACGTACCTATATTTTCTCTTTCAATGCAAATATAAAATGAAAGTTTTTGGTACATACCTACTATAAAAGAAGACTGACGTCTGACACTATAGTCGGTACGCTCACGGTCAAAGGTGTTGGCAACTATTTTATTTTTTCGATAAAAAAAGATTTTCAAACTGAATCACTCTGTGCAAACCGCACGCTTGTTGTAAAACTTCTGACTGTCTATGCTTTTTTGTACGTTTTATTATTTCCTTACGATACACTGACTTAAATTAATTAATATAATATTGTATGAATAAATAAACAATGGTTAAATGTAGATGTTACTTTTTAATTCTTACAACTGTTTTATCTGTGTTTTATTTACTTATTATTTATACACATAATGTTACATATTATTATGTTGTTCTAAAATAAAAATATTATTTTAAGTTATATTTATTACATTATCTCGACAAAATATTATAACCAACGAGTTTACTACATTTTTCTGTAGCCAAAGATATAGGTATGTAATAACTTAATAAAATGCAAAAATGTCTGAAAATAAGATAATGAATCCAGTCAGACAACCCGCTATTATATTTCATCCAATATTTATGAATGAAATATTTAAAATATAATATTATTTAATTTTATAAAATTAATATAATTTTTAAAATAATAAAATTATATGCTATATAGAAATGTATATAAAGTAACATAAAATAACATTTTTACATAATATTATCAAACATTTTCAGATATATATATTTGCGTAATATATAATATATATATATACATACAGTATCAAAAATAAGTGGATTAATAATATAAAATTGTTTCATTTGTATTATAATAAATTTTACTTACATCACAATATTGAATACTTTTGTGAACATTTTATCGTAAACAAGGAAAATACAGGGTTTACAGTATATACCTACTTACCATCTTCATTTATATGTTCAACAAATCAATTTAATTTATACGAGTACATATATTTTTTTTTTAAAGCCTATTAAAACATAAATATTATATCGTTTTTGTATTTAAAAATATTTTTGGAATAGAAAAAGTATATGAAATATTTATTTTAAAAAGAAAACCAATTGACACAGTTAACATATTTTCCTATATATTTTTATTTATGTAATAAATATAATGGATATAAATAATATTTTAATATAACTAATTTATACAAATGTTAATTTGATAAAATTAAAAACTATACAGTTATAATATTATAACAAAAAAAAAAAAAAAAAAAAAAAATGTGATTTAAGTGCATTAAATAATATGTTGTATAATTTTGTTTTAAAAATGGAAAGTACATCTGGTTAAAAGTTCAATTATTTGTCGTATTACTATTTATAAAAATCATATAAGTTTTAGAAAATTAAAGAACATTATATTTTTAATATTTTATTCATAAATTGAATGAAAAATAATGGCCGGATGTCTGACTGGATTCATAATTGTCTTCTCCGTCATTATTGTCTTACTTATTATTAATTCTTAATTCTTGATATGAAGCCATTTAGTGTCATTATATTCTGTAATTCACAATTTTATGATAGAATATTTTGGGTTATAAATATGAATTAATTATATCAAATTCCATTACTATTATTTATTAATAAAAATACTGTTCGGTGTCGACGTGTAAAAGGGAAGTTTTGTATGAATAGGTTGGTACTCTCACAGTCTCACCGTTAATTATGTACCTACGCGCTTCACCGCTCATGCGGTGTAATATGTTATTTTGGTAGTTAGTCGAAATAAAAATGTAAATGCGTAAGATTTCGAACGTCCGTCCGCCCAGATTATATTAAAAAAAATAAAGTTTACAGTCCACAAACAATTAGAAATATTAAATTATTGAGCACCTGAACATTTGGTCCAGCGGGACGGATGGATAGACGTTCGTAAAATAAATATCGTTAAATAAGTAATTTAATTAATAAAAGTTCGTGTTCGGTCCATGGGCGCCCTGAGTTGAGTGCGAACGAAGCGAAAGATAAATGTAAAGTTGGCGTATTTATCCTTTACATTTGCGAAAAAGCATCGAGATACTCAGAATAATATACGTGCGCATAGCGTCATAGCAGTGCAACCGAATACAGCTTCGATTCACGTGGTCAGGTCAGGGAAATCATCTCTAGAAAAGCGGTGCCAGTGAGGAATTGGAAAGAATAAACGCGAAGGTAAGAGAGAGTTATTTTTTCATTTTTATCCGTTCCAATTTCCTAATGTACCTATTATTAAAGTTAAGCACACGCTTGCGTAC